>JJOG01006419.1:0-12687 GCA_000715275.1 Gyrodactylus salaris
ATTTAACTTTTACTTTAAGCCTGTCAAGTCTACTTAAACCCTAATTCCTAAGCTAATCCGATTCTCGATTTGTCTAGGCATTTTTTAAATATTTTTATTTATTCATTTTTAATGAACCTACTTCTAAGTAAAATGTGTTGAATTAATTCTTTTTATTTCAAATTATTTTATACTTTAAGCATTTTAGGAAATACACTAATTATAAAAAATTCTATTTTAGAAGTCATTAGTAATTTATAAATTGAAAACAAAAAATATTTAATCGGCTACTATGACCATTTATCGAAGAATTTAGAAGCGGATTTTATTTAAGCTGGAAATCAAGAATGAAGCAAGTTCTTCTGATATGTAGAAAGGAATCGTCTTTGCCTGATGAATTCTGCACAACAACAACGTCTCAATAACTACACAAATAGTTTCTCTATAACTCAATTTCTTCAAACTAACAACCGCTATCATTTTTGTCATGGTGAAGTAAGGAGGATTGTAGATTCTACATATTAGATTGTATTCCTTTTCGCGGTAATTCTTGGGTAAATTAAGAATTTAAGAAGCTTAACTATTCCAGCATATTAGAAGACACGAATTCATGCTCAAAGCAGATAATACAAGTAATGTAGAAATTCTAAAGTTTGGCCTATCCGTCAGCTTTAAAGTTGATAAGGATTATAAAGGTTTTTATGTTCTTCACGATATTTTAAACTATCGACTTTGACTGTCCAGGAACTCATTTGAAGGATGAGACGAAAAGTGGAAGCTCATATCGGAAGAAGAGATATTATCAGACGTAGTGATATTTACCTTAATTATTTTATTTAAAAATATTTTAATTTGCATACTTACTCACAAGTATTGTGATTTAATTTTTAGTATGCTAAGAAATTGTAATTTTGTCTAGAACTTAAATTTAGACGTATTTTGGAAAATAGTTGTTCATTTTAGATTAGCTCAAATCTGATGGGCTATCTTTTTGGCAAGCGAAAAGTAAAAGCCAAAATTCAAGATCATTTCCAATTACAGTTAGGGAAATGACCAAGGAAATGTGATGGAAAATGTTGATGCAACAGGCAACCATGACCACATAGGACGGGGAGGTGACCCCTTAAATTGGCAATTAGTCTACCAATTGTACCACCAAAATAACATGTAATGAATGTTCATTTCTCGGAATTGATCTTGAAACCAGGGCATGTTGAATTAGTTCGATGTGAGAGATGTCAACTATGATTCGTATCTCAATGTAACCTAGTCCTGGACCTTAATGGCTACCTGTTCAGATGACCAATAGAAGGAAGAGAGCTTCAAGCACACTTTTTTTAAATGGATCTCAAAATATTTAAAAAAAAGATAGAACACCACATTAAATTACTCAAAAATAAAGTCAAGTCAAACAAATTAATTTTTGAAAATCAAAGTAAGTTTTAACCTTTTTCTCGTCCTAAAAGTCTGAACATAAATTTGAATACTCAAAGATAAAAAATTTAACAAAAAATCGAATCTTAGATTTCTACTCCCTAATTTGAGAAAAATAAAAAACTGGTGGTAATTTATCTATTCTTTTGGATAATTCTTAGCTCCTATTAGCAACAGATATTTTAATAAATGAGATAAAACTTGGAAAAAGCGTAAAGTAAGTAATATTTCAAATTAGAAGAGAATTGAAAATCCAAACAAAGGCAAGTCTGATGAAATGTTGAGCTAATTGAAGCCTAATGTAAGATCACAACAGAAAATTTTGATAGTTCAAGAAAGTGGTTCAGTCTAGAAAACTGTTCATGTCATAAAGTGAAGAAAAGTTTTAATTCACTCTCAAAAGATTAAAATAAAAAATGAGATAAAATCTAACGGTACAAAATTTTATGAACACCGAGTTTCTCTACAAACGAGTAAGAGGTGCTAACTTGAGTTAGTAAAAATAATTAGTTTCTTATTAGAATTCCAGTCTAAAAACCTGTCTCATGTTCTAAAAAAACACTCTAAGGGAGATGAAAAATCTAAACCAAAAACAAAATCTACTCAATATACCATAAAAAGGAATTTGCTCAATGGCCTCAAATAGGAGAAATACTTGTAAACTATTCGGAAACTAATGAATACTTGGAGAAAAAACTCTGAATTTTTGATTTAGAGTCATGAAAAAAGTGACGAATTCATAGCTGGTCTCTCTACATGCCCAACAGATGCCAAAGTTTGAGAACAATCCACCAATTTATCAACATACCCGAAAGTGTGACTTGAAGACCGCCAGGGTTTGAAGACCATTGGTAGAATCTAGAAAAATAAAATAAATCTTTAATCATTTGCTTCTTTCCGACCAAGATATGGTTTTATGAAAAACTCTGCATACTACTCAGAACCTGAAGGTGCTCGATGGATGTCTACCAGAGGTCTAACTATTTTTTCAATGCTGCTCGAAATTTCTGCTGTCAAAAGGCCAAAAATCATTGTTGCTCAGCTAGAAAAACCAGGTTTGCTCTATGGCAAAGTTAATGTCAAGAAACCGGTTGCAATGTAGAAAAGGCGTTTAACCGATGCTGATTATTCAGAATGTTATGTTATACTTGAATAGGACCACATAGCTTCATTACATTACGATGAACAATTTTATCTAACTGTTGAACTCTAATTGTTGTGTCAATTTTCTGATAGGCTTATTTGTAAAGAATGAGACCTTTCGGCTAATATTGAAATTTTTCTAAGAAATTTGATGATATAAAAATAGTTTTCTTGATTAAGGGTAACATTTCTAGATTAAACCAGCACTAAACAAAGAACTCACTGGCTTTTCATTTTCCGAATCGTCAGACCATATGTTGAACTTCAGAAGGGGATGAAAGAGGTCAAATTGTAGTGGGGCCTAATCATCCTTTTAAACATCGCCCAGACGTTGTAGTTATTCAATTGGCAGTTCGTGAACAAAAACTCACAGCAACATTTGGATAAGGATCTCCCAAAGGATCACTGCACTGACATGTGCTTCGTCAAGAGTCATTCATAATAATGCAAGGTAACAATCTGCATGGAGTGAGGATCGTGAGAACACACGTGAACGATTCTCATTGGTCAGATAGATGGCAGCCAATGAAATTCATTAATCTACAAAGATTTTTTTCTTTATTACACAGTGTGTAATACACACACCTGAATTTCCTATTAAAAATAGTAATTCAAATAAGGTACCGGTAACAAAAAAAAGAGTTCATGTAGTTACTTACAAGTAGAACGTATAATTTATAATGTATGACTTTTACAGTTTTAGAAAACACCCAAGTTTCACTTCGTAGCTACATATGTTTCTAATTAGAACAGTCGATTCACGTAAACCGGGTGTATTAAAGAGGTATCCATTAAACTTTTTAGAATTTGGTTTTTATTCCGAGTATGCGCCTCTCGGGTTCCATATACTGTGAAAGGGGGATACCAATTTGATATCTACAGTTGACACTTCTAGAAGAAAGAATGATGTACGTACTCGAACCCACACCTTAGACGAGGGGGTGGCATGAAGGGATATACTATCCTTATCTAAGATTTGCTTGACTTCTTGTCAAAACTCTAAATATGTAACACCAGATTGTAAAAATACTCGCTCAAAGTTTACTTTAAATTAAGAAAATCGCTGCTAAGCGCGATATTGGCATCTAGTGATGATTAGGGCTACCAAATTCATGTATTTTGATAATTTATTTGAAAGAAAAAAATCTGATTTCACACTGTATTGACATTTAAGGCCTATGAAAAAAATGAAAAAAGGATCACTTTTCGAATATCACTAAATCGACTATTGTAGCGTCCAGGAATTTAAATATGCAACTTTTGAGGTGTCAACTTGAAAAAAAAAGAAGGCCCACATTTTATGAGCTCACAATCGTGAATAGAAGGTTTAAAAAATTCAATTTTGACCGCTTCCGATGAGCCTACAGCGGAATCATTACACTTTGGAAGAATTCTGCAATTGCTATATTACACAGACTTGTAGGACGCACAAAATGATAGATACAATAAATTTTTCAAGTTACTTCCTTCCCCCTCATTTAGGGGTTTGAAAGTTTCGAAGTGGCGCGCTGCGGCCAAATACATTTCTTTCAGATTCTCTATGCAACTATAACACGCGCGACGTGAAGTTGCTCCGTTGTGCAAAAAACAGAACTCTGCATGTACTGTAAAGATGAGTATGTACGTTGTTTCCAGATAATTTTTTTTGCATAATTTTATTTAAGTGAAAAATACATATTTCTGGCAGTCTAGAGATGATTGGAAGTATTCTGATTTGAACATTTTTAGTCAATAAAATCGAGAGATGAAAAATCAAAAAAATTTAATTTGATCCTCTGCCAAATGATCCAAATTAAATTACCCAGTTAAAATGATTCACGATGTAAATTTCGAGGATTACTCAATTATTCAACACTCATCCACTCCCTCTCTTTCAACATGAAATTAGATTATTCTCAATGATCAAAGATCATCTCAAGTTGTGAGTCATTCGAATGAATTCACCAAAATCATGCACTCTGGATAATGGCCATGAATATTCATAGGAAGAGAGAAACACAAAAGTCTTTTTCAACTGATTTAGTGAGAAAATCACTTTTCATGTCATCAGAGAGAGAGAGAGTGGAATTACCAAATTGTGATTTCATTGAATAACTAATGAAGATATCATGACATAGAAATTGTAAGGTAAGCTGGTGAATTATTAAAACTTGTCCCATCTAAGCATTCAATCAGAGTCAGTATGGGAGAGTATTTAAAAATGATTTTGGAAGGAAATCCTAACGCCCAAAATGAAGAAATTCAGGCAGAGCATTGACAAATAGTAAGTGAATCGCCAGGAAAAATAATGATTTTTTTTAAGAATGGCTAAGATAAAATACTCTAGTCTTGCAAGATTGCGTGCAAATAAAATCCAAATGCTTACTACTCTTGGGCGATTATGGGGTCAATTCATGATGAAGTCTTTAGATATCAAGAATGGTTAAAACCGGCCAAGTATAATAAGGGACCTTTTTGACCCTCAGTTGAAATTTCTACCATAACCTGCCTGCAGGCTTCATTTAAAGATTCGACAAAAGAGGAAAATGTCTACGGTTTTTATAGTTCTTGGTTAAAAAATTTCCACTTCAACTTTTCGCATATAGTGTTGATTTTAATTGATTACAGGTTAGCTCTTTCTGGCTGTGTGCCAACTTTTTATCTTTCATGGGCATTTTCAAAGTTTTTGTGACGCAAGAAAACTAGAGGGGTTAGAATTTGAAGAATTTTACAAAAAATAAACTAGAAAATCAATTCAACATTTCCAATAAAGCAATTATAAAAAAATGACAAAAAGAGATGTGATTCATTAGAGAAGCATTTGTATTCGTTTAATTCTAATAATGCAAATGTAACACATTTCATACGCCATGCACGTATCATCTGTGTAATAATGATGAGAGAAATCTTTTACATTAATCTGTACAATGTATTAAGTTCATTCAGATTTGTATGAAATAACAGTTGATGAATACCACCTGATCTAGAAAGCCTCCCACTGGACGACGTTGTCTTCTACAATGACTCATGAGCTGTATTATAACTTGATGATATGAATTTTGATCTTTTTATTATAACAGTATTTTTTCTTCTCTCACAACTCTTGCGTACACTTGAATCGTGTGATCTCTGTCGATTGTCGATACAACAGGTGTCAATGCAAGGGTTTCTTAACCCCAATGTCACACAAACTTTGACACTTTATAACTTTGAAAATACACATGCTAGATAAAATATAATCACACAGTTGTGAAGAACAGATCTCAATCTATAGATTTCCTAAATTTGACTCTTTAATCAGTTGAGACGTTAAATATATGATTAGTTGAAGTTTAGAAACACTGAAAATATTCAAAAAAATATTTAATCAGATCTGAGCGAAGTTTTTTTTGATCGAAAGATAATTTTCTCTATTTATGTATAAATTATCAGAAGATTACATTAAAATTTGATTCAAAAAATTCTCAATCTTAATCTTATTATGACGTACGCTACAAAAAACTGAAATAACTCATATTTCTGAGAATTTATTAAGATCTCGGAGATTTTTTTATTGATCGAAAGACAATTTTATCAAGTTTAAGGTTTCAGGTTTTCTTCAAAATTTAAATTGGAAAAAAATTCTAACAAAAATGTTCAACTATTTAAAAGCCACAAGAAATTAAAAAAATAATCGTTTTTGTTCACATGATAATCGAAGCAGTCTGTTGAGTAATGAATAATAACGAACAGACTAAAATATTACCCAAAAGAGACAAATTATAATTTATTGCTCAAAATGAATAACTGGGCCGGAAGTGATTCACGAAAAAAAGTGCCAGATAATTTGGGAAAATAAATCTCTATCATATACTCAAGAATTAATTTTCATCGAGTTATCTTTCGTCTCAACGAAGATACTTTTCGCCGGAAATCTGTGATGCGTGGAGTATCTCAAACACGAAAAGTTACCCAACTTGAAATTTGCGTGAATATTTTAGGCTGCATAATTTGACATGTCTGAGAAAAGTATATCTTTTTTAATAATCAGGATGTTGCCTTCGAAAAAACGACTCTTGTCGACTTGCGATCGCTTAATGTTACGAAGCCAGTTAATATTCTAGCTGAGAGATTTTATGCAAGTCTAGAAATATAACCAAAAATAGAAAAGTCACAAAATGTACAGTCCATAATGCTTAGAACTTTGTACAGGCGCGTATCAAGTTTTTGCACGACTCGAATAAAACCATAGAATAAATTCTTAACCCTCCCAGTGTCAGAGAAACTTTGACGATACATACAAGTAATTACACAGAATCAAAAATTTAGGATTAACATAGATTGTGTTTTGATCTTTCTATCAACTAAGATCGTAAATATGCTCTCATTTTCATAAAATTAATCAGATCTCAGCGTGTTAATTTGAAAAAAATATTACATGTTCACTTTAAATTCAATTTTAAAAAATGCTAACTTTTAAATTGGAAATTCAACAAAAAAAGTGATGAACCAATTTTACGACTCCAGAATCTTGACTTGTGGTGTTAATTGATTGTTTAAAATGATTAGTCAATTAAGAACATGGCCCGGGTCTATTTTTTATCGAATTTTGCTGCGTCTCCCAAGGAAAACATGTCGCGACAAATTCAATTATTTTGTAAATTTTCAAAGTAGGAACACAAAATGAAAGACTTTTGAGATGAACTCTTTCATAATATCTAATAATTATTCACAAACACACCTAATTCACAGCTTTGTTTCATGCAATAAGCCCTTTTTTCTCATGGTTATTTAAATATTTTCTAAAATAAAAATTATCTAAACGTTGTACACAAATAAAAACTCTAGCCCAAATAAATATGAAATAACTCACGCGAGGCGAATTTTGAATGGGATTTCATCAACTCCTCCTCTAACCATTGCATGTAAAAGAACATTTAGTTCAATTCTCCAAGCATCAACGGATTCTGCATGAAGAAGCAAAGTTATTACAAATCAATAAGAATTTGGTGATCTGCATGTAATAGGAAATGTATTTATAATAGTTAACATTTGGTTGAAAACATTTTCTTAATCCTAATTAAATTCGTATTTTAAGAAAAAATATAATTTTTTCTCTTCAAGGTACATTTTCGTTTGAGGTTATACATATCCAGAGATACATTTGAGTCATCTATATGTCGAGAA
Organism: Gyrodactylus salaris; assembly: GCA_000715275.1. Taxonomy (NCBI): domain Eukaryota; kingdom Metazoa; phylum Platyhelminthes; class Monogenea; order Gyrodactylidea; family Gyrodactylidae; genus Gyrodactylus; species Gyrodactylus salaris. The sequence goes on from JJOG01006419.1 coordinate 7,702, forward strand.
GGAAGGGAGATTATCCCATGACTAGTTCAGATTATTGTTAATCCTCTTACTTCATCAATGCTGACTATGCATTCCATTAGCTCAGTTTATCGTCATTGCCAAGATCTTAAAGTATTACTCAATATTTATATACATAGAGAGGGCTGCAAAATTTTTACAGTTTAACATACTTATCAGTAGGGTAGTAAATGTACGATTTTTGCTAATTTTATTTGCAACATGAGGAAACTACAAACTATTGATTACCTCAATTCGTTTCAAACACTTTTCCTGTGATAACATTATTTTAACCAACTTTCAACATCAAAGTGGGATACTTTCTCTATGAATAGATCAGTGAAAAGGCTTGATCTTAAATCTCACATTTTATATAACTAAGACCGAAGGAATGTCCAGCCATTCGTATGTACGTATTGAGTCTCCGTCATATTATGCAGAAATAAGTTTTAAAATGTAGAAAATGTCTTATTAAAAATGCTAGAGGGGAGAGGATATCTTTTGATTAAATACTTTCTCAGATCAAAGATTAATTAGGAAATAATTAATTTTATTCACTCCCCGCCTAAGATTGATTGGGAATTTTACTGAACAAAAACTGAGCAGAGACTTAATTTGGAGAGAGTATGAAATCTATTTGTACTTTATCGTCCCTTTGTTGGGTGATAATGAAGAGAAATCTTGACCGAATAAGCTACTCAAGTGAAAGCTTTGCAGAAGAACCCCAGAACTCCTTCGTCATGTACACTTCAAAGTGTAAATTATTTTTTCATAAATTATCTTTCTATTATGTCAATCGGAAAAAATGTCACCTTCTAGCTTTCTTTGAAAATACGTTTAACCTCCAGATAATTTTGAAGTTGCAAAAGAGACATGATCAAGTAATCTTTTGTAAAGATTTTTGAAGTTTGTGAGAGTAAGAACTACGCCGTTTCAGAAAGTTTCAAAGTATTGAGTAACTATTTATTATTCAATTTCAAAGGGTTAAGAATAAAAATTCAAGATTTGTATTTTTTTTTCTAAAAAATCAATGTTGGTCAAATTTTTTGAAGAGACAGTTTTTTAGAATATTCTAGAAATTGGTCAAAAGCAGAGCATTTCTACTAACAGAAAAATGAATACGCATGAGAATAGTTGGGATATTTTGATCTCTTATTGATCACACTCGAAAAAGACTGAAGAAACAAATTCGAGAGAGAATCAAGTCTCTTGGTGAATGGCAATGATAAAGTTACACATTATTACAACGTTTCGTGATTATTATACAACTCTTCTAATGCAACGAACATAACATTACAAGAGGAATATGTTTCCCACTTCATGATGCGATGATGAATTGTAATTTTGTTGCAATTCTCTTAGAGTTTTTATTTCATTATCCAAGTTTAATAAGAATCGATTTCCATTATGTCAGGGGTTTAAAAGATTGATTTATTTCTACGAAATTATTGAAATATTGAAGTGTGGAAATTATCTAATGTCATATATCCTAAAAGAGTGAACCAACAAAAATTATGAGGTATAACAGCATTGAATACATGCAGTTTAACGCCTCTGATTCTGTTATTGAATAATTATTTATAATTAAACAAAACTTCAATCTTTTAGGGCCCTTGTTTATCATGAATGAGCTTAAACATATTTCTGTCTGTCTTGTGTTATAGAAAATTAGTATATCGAGAAAATGTCCATTCGATGTCTGCACGAAGAAAATTCAGTCTAAAGTTTTCAATTTTGGAAATGTACAATTCTTCAAATTAACGTTATCAGTTTAACATCCATAAACCTGTCTAAGCGTTGAATAATTAACCTCAAATTTAAATCTGTTCTTTTGTAAATTTATTCCGCTACATTTTCATTAAAATGGTAGATTTTTTTTTCTAATTTGACAGTTTTTCAAGATCAGATAACATTTGAATATGGTCATCAATCAAGTTCGGCGAGGAATAAAGCTTTAGTTTAAGGAAAGTTGTTTCGAATCAATCATTGTAATACGTTGAATCATAGATTATATAGAGGCTGTCGAAAAAAATAATATTACGTTATGTTATAATTTGCATAATTCTCAGAATAACATCCCCTTTGGTTCACGTGCCGCCTGTCATTCCTATGCTCAATGGTCAGCTTTTTTATTCTATAATCCCTTAGTGAGATATACTCATGATCCAATAAGAGTTCACTTTTTGAGTTCTTAATAACGAAATTATCCAAAAATTGAGGGTTTTTTTCCGAGAAGTTATCAAGAAAGGAATCTTCATTGGTAATCTAAAATTGTAGTTGATTCAAATATAGATTTCTGCATCAGGAATTAGGTTACTAAAATAATCAGGGATTTTAGAGTTGATTGACCGCTCAACTCAAGAATGTAGATTTGAGTCAAAGTTTGAGTCAGCAATTTGCCTTATTTCTGGGTATCAAAGGAAAAAATGTCTGCCAAATTCAAATTCAAATTAAGATTTTGATCAGTATTGTTGTATATAATTCTAATCTGCACCCCACATTCGTATAGTGATAATAACTCAAGATTTGAATATTTATTTCCATTCAAGTGCTGAGAGGAGAACCTGACTTCAGAGAAAAAAATTATAAGATCGCTTAAAAATAAGGGCTCTCCTTAACCCAAGAGTATTTACAAGTCGGTATTACTCTACCAAAAGAGATCTCCTAATGTCAATTATATTTCCAGATCAAAACAATTAGATATTGGAATAAACATAAAATTAGTATTATCAACTCTCTGGGTATACTGTCGATCTAAAAATCTTTCTCACACTATGTATTTGTTTGTTTCTTTTTTCCAAATGAGGGCGTATTTTTCTTATTAAATTGACATTTGAGTTATTATTTCGGTCAGTTTGAGGTAAGAAAGGTATATTAAAATATGTGAATGAGTTTAAAGTATTGTAAAATGTACTATCTTACCATTGGTCCCTTTTCACTTCCAATAGAAAGAGAGATGCCTCTAATTGGTTAGTTTTTGTTGCCTATTAACAAGTTTATTTTTATCGGGATGAGTCTTTAAATGTGTATCAGAGTTCAATTGGAAAAGGACAGAAAGTAAAGATTTTGAACAGGGATTGAGAGGTAATTTGAACTTGGTCAAGCAAAAGTTTAATCTTTTTGATTTTCTTGGTGTGTAGGACCAAAGGGGATTTCAAATTCAAAATGTTTGTAACGAGTTGTCAAAAAATTATCGATCATGTAATAATTATAACAGCTAACTCCTTGTGGCGTATGTAATTTGGGCCTAATTCCAAGGAATAAATTTCATGCGTTTTCAATTCTATAGGCAGGAGCCAAATCAAAAAGAAAGACGCTTCAACAAAAAAGATGAAACCAAGCTAGGTACAGGTATTCGATTTTGAAGAATATGAAAAATGGCAAAATAGAAGATAATAACAGTCCAAATCTCTGCATGGTAGACAAAATGTGTACTTTTGTGAATGAAGAAAAAAAACTTTAATTTCCCAATCGAAATCCACTCAACCCTGGAAGAAATTCGTCCTGCAATTATAGGGATTTTCAATCAGATTGACACATTCAAACCAGTTTATAATCAGTATTATATCGTGATCTGAATTTTATTCCTTTTGTCAATCAGAAAAATGTTGAGATCTTATATCGACAAGGGGGAAATTATAATTGGTCTACATTTTAATCTGGGAAACTTTAAATAAAAACCGCAAGACTATGGATCAATGTTATGTAAAACTTGACTGAAAATTCGTTGATTCGGATAACTCATAATTAGGGCTACCCAAAATATGCATTCTTTTCAGAAAAATATGCACAGTAATCTTAGAAATATGCAAATCTGGACAAATATTTTTTTAGGAGGGATGGTGTAGTGGATTGTTCCCCAAGTCCAATAAATATGATATCTCATATGGCGTGGGTTCGATTCCGGTCTCCTCCCTCCTTGAAACAAATTTACTATGTAGTAGTTTCTAAAATTTCCTCCCCCATTATAACCCCTCATGTGAACCCGAAGAGAGTTAGACTCGGCTATGAAACTCAATTCTAAGAGAAAAAAAATATATATATGCCTAAAATATGCATTTGTCAGCCTTACTCAAAATTAGAACTGATATTGTTCTAGAATTTCTATTCTTACCATATTGGTGTAAGGAAGAGGGGAGCACTGCTTTTTTATTTTACCTCTTTCAGATCGCGCACAATCGTAATCTAGACATGATTTCACGAGGGACTGTGTAATAAATATTTATTCTAGGTGTTGGAAAAAGGATAAAATTATTTGTGTATAAAAATCGTATTCGAATTAATTTGAACTTGCGTCAAAACTTAAACCGTTATTTTCTCGACTGTGTAAGGATTTTGTGAGAGATGGGAGTACTAATTTGGGAAATAAATGAGAAATTCTATATGAGAAATTTTCTCAAGCCTCTGACACCATCCGAGTCCATATGTTATATTTTATCCCGAGTATATAAACACGTATGCATGGCTATACAAAGTTTACTAAATGAGAGCTAAGAGAAGCATTCCCCAGTCTCAAACTCGCGATTCCGACTACTCAGACGGCGATGTATCTTGTTCGTCAGAAGAGGATTTTGTGATTGATGATCATGTTGTTTCATCAGAAGAAGATGACTACTCAAACGATGAACAAACCCAAGAAACTTTACTGATATCAAAATGTAATTAAAGCGCACGAAAGATGGAAATAGCCTCAGAATTAGTTCTTCATCATATAATTGAGCAATCTTAAGCGATTCCTCGTGATCTTATTTCAAAAGGTTAGTAGCAGACATTATCAGAAAGTGCTATCAACTCCACACAAAGAGAAAACGATCCTTTTAACTTTGACAATGACTACACAACACTAAACCGATTCAGCTTTGTCTTTAATAATTCTTAGAAATTTCTCTCAACATCAAGAGGATTATTGCCACGCATTCAGTCTTACGATGAAATTGTACCTACGGATTCTAAGGAGATCCCCTANAAATATGAACTACATCACGAGGA
>JJOG01006420.1:0-38786 GCA_000715275.1 Gyrodactylus salaris
TCAGTATTTTTGTCATAACAATTAGTATTTTATGAACTTGATTGAAGGATGAACAAGAAAAAATTTGCGTATTGTAATTATCAAAAGAGGTATATAAGGAAGTTTTCGAGGACTATATAGTCCTCTTGGTAGTGTATGGTCATGGAAGAGGAATTCAATGTACGCACAACGAGAAGTGGGAAAGTATTTTCATTGGTGGTTATTCCGGATGCTTATAGTTCTTTAACTGTTTTTTTCAAATTATTTTGAAGAATTTCTCCTAATTCTTTTCCTAGGGTTTATATTTGAAGAAGGAGGGGGGATAATCTCATCCAAGGTAAACCCAATTTTTTGACAAATTCTTTTTGTTTACAGAGATCAGGTTTATTATTTTTAATAAAAAAGGCCTCAGCGATTTTAAGAGCCATTAGAGAATTATTTTTATTAGTTAATAGTATAGAGAAATTATCATAGAAGGATTTAAATTAAATTTTTTTTGGTGTGATCGAGGATACTAGATTTTTTAACCAAATGTTCATCCATTCTATCGATGAATCTTCCACGAGTTTGGACAATATATTTACTGCCACCTTCACATTCATATTCGTAGCCTCAATTGGACTTGAATTCTTTTGGGATGTTATCTTTATAAACCGGTTTAAAGAGACGTTTTGTGGTAAAATAAGATTGACTTGTGCAAATTTTAAGTATTCCGAAACGTAAGATGAGGAAAATAGTAAAACTCAAAATTGCTATGGTGTTTTCAGAATTTTTCAAAATTCGACGGCCAATATCATTTTTCAAATAAGTGACTGAATACCTTAAAATATATAATCAGAAAGCCTACAAACTCTTCTTCAAAATGATGTGACTTGATGTATTTTACGACCTTGGAAATATAAATAAATATAAAAAAAGTCAATTGTTGCTCAGGAGCACCACCGGGGCTTAAAGGGCTAAGAAATGATATTGTGTCTTTGCAATAGAAGTGAATTTATTAACATCATGAAAACAAAGAAATTTACAATTATATTTTCCGTTGATGCTCAACATTTTCTTTTTCATATCAAGATCCGACAATATTTTTTAACCTATTCTTGTTAGGCTGCAAATAATGAACTTTAATTCAAGGTTGGATGACAAAACATTACACTCGATACACTCTCTCTCTCGTGGCCACCTAGAGATAATTTATTTTGAGTTGATCTTGAGTGAGGGGAAAAGGATCTCGAATTTATCATGCGATTAAATGATTTCGTCAAAGAAAAATAACAGTCTCTATCCACGCGTGAAATGTAGCAATAACCCAACGTTACATTTCGCTCCTCATTATCCACTCAAGTTTCGAATTCAGCAAGAAATGATTATAATATCTCCCATTGTTACAACAATTGAAAAAATCGAAAACTCAAAATTTAATGCAAAAAAATGCCTTCATTATCTACTGTCCATCCTCTTGAGAAATAGAATTGTAATAAAAAATTGCATTATTTTCGAAAAATATAAAGGGATATTTAATAATTCCCATTGAAAAAAAGTGGAGGGGCAAATCTGATTTTTTATGTGTGTAAAAGTCTACAATGAATTCGGTTGTTTAGAGATTGATAGTCTTGACATTTTCGGATATGAATCATCAGTAGGGCTTCCCTAACTGACTATAAATGTTTTTTTTTGTTTCGATTGCGTTGTAAAATGCAAGAAAATGTTCTAGCGATTTTAGAAATGGACTATGCTGTCTATTTGTTGCTAGCACGGACTACTTTTGAACTATTTTCACAAAAGTTATTTGATTTTCGAAAAGACATAGCAGGTAGTTCCCAAATATTACTCCTATCTCTCATATATTCGAAAAAAATCCCGGTTTCCGTTTTGGCGCAAGTTCAGATTAATTTTCATACACAAATTCCAGCACCTAGAACACATATTTTATACAGAGTTCCTCGTGAAATCATGTCTAGATTACAATTGTACGAGATCTAAAAGAGTTAAAATCAAAAAGCAGCGCCCTAATATACAGGGTCTGTATTACAGGCCTAATTATTCATCAATTCTGAGAACTTTAAACAACTTAAAATTTACAAATATTCCCAAAAATCTAGAATATTTAGTCAGAATTTTCTTAGAAGCTGGTAAACTCAATCCGCAACAGAGAGCACCTTTCTTTTTGAATAATAGAAAGGTTTTTTAAAAAGAAACTCTCAAAAAATTGAATTTAGATTAATGAAAAAAAAAAATTTCTGGAATTTTCTGAGGTCAAAAACTGACTTAAGTTTTTTTCGTCGGACTATTTTGGGTAGCCCTAATCATCAGCGTTATGGATAAAATTCCATGCACTGGTTAAATTTTCTATGCTGCAAAGTCTGCAGATCCATGTGGGGGGAATAATAGAAAATGGATTTGGATCGAAAAATGAACCTGTTCAATATGTTGGAAATTATTGTTCGTTATCATGATATGCATGGATTCCGGATCGAATCTGAATTGAGCCTCAAAGTGATGAAATTTGAAGAACGCTAACGTTTCCAAGTGTGGTTATGATATAAATATTTGATATGTTTAGTTGCTAGAGAAAAGTTGCTTTAAAAGTCGAAAAAAAATCTTAAACGATTTCTAGTCGATATAACTAAAGATGTTCCAAGTCTTTTTAATGCTTGGAATCTATTATTTAAAGGAACCATATGGTGTAATTATATTCATTTTTCTCACACTGTGTAAACCAATGATCAATTTTACTTATAGGAACATTTGTAAAATATATTTGGAATTCGATTGTGTTTTTATCATGTTCCAGAAATGTTTTTCTATCTCACTCGATTTCTTGAGATTTTGTTAAATCTCACTAGAAGGCTCAAAACACCGACAAAAAGAGGGATGAGAAAATTCGAACTACCAGCAACTAACTAAGGAAATGTTAGGCTTTCGAATGACATCACTTTTGCACCTCAATTATATTTGGTTTCGAAAATACAGCTGTTTGAAATTTGCGCGCGAAAATAATTTGAATTTCTTTTCTTAATTTATTGATTAATTAATCTGGTAACTCATATGTTTTCGTAACTTTTAAATGAGAAATATTTTTGAAAAATGTTAAAGACAAAAATTTCTTCTAGATTTGCCTCAAAACTCAAACTCCTTAGATGTTTACAATTACACAAGACAGAAGGAGAAAACCTTTTAGAAGAAATCTCCTAACATGAGCAAACTGAAAAGTTTATTAAGGAAGAGGAAAACTTTGAGAGTTGAAAGAATCAATATTTTGGAAAATTTTTAATAATTTTTGATGAAAAAATTCTCACTTAAAAAGGAAAGAAAAAAAGATAGAATAAGCACTTATAAGATTGAGTTTGTCAGGCAAATATCCAACGTAGAAATTGATGGGATTCCCCCTTCACTACTACTACTACTAGATACAGAGAAGAAAAATAAACGAATGTATAGCTGAGATATAATGGGAGGTGGAGAGGGGGCATAAATAAAAATTTTCTTCAAAAATAAAAAATAATAATTTTTATGCCGAGAATTTCACTGAAGAAAGAATTTAAAAAGGAGAAAGGAATTTATTGAAGAACGTAGGTGAAGGGTGGAGGTCTGGCTGCCTTTCCTACTCCTTAAAGATGGGTAGAAAATCCTTTTTTTTATCAAAGAATATTTGGAAAATTTTATCAAGATTTTCTCTCCTACCTCGATTCTGTCTCTCAGTGAGCCTCCATCCTTCCCCAACAATACATATCTGGAGAATGAATATATTTGTTATGCTCTTGCAAAATATAGCTCACCCACACATCACTGTACAAAGTCGTACTCGTGAGTTGGGGAGACATTGCCTCACACAAGCGATTTTATCAAGCATAAGAAAAAAAGTTTAGATGGAGAAAAAATGAAGGCGAAAAGAGTAAAATTAAAAAATAATGAATGTATACTTTTTTCATCTTCATCCTTTAGATCCATCTATTTTGCTCCCAACTCGTATCTCTGGTTCGTTATTTTGGAGTATTAGTTTTTATGTTCTACTAAGATCCTCTAATTGGCTGTTTGGGTTGTTTTTATCACAGTTATTCATTCTCATTATTCGAAAAAAGACATATCAACTTACTCAAAAGAAAACTAATGTGACTATAATCTCATGTTGCTACTTGCGAGTAGAAATGTGAATATTACAAATAATATATTTATATTACAAAACGTATTACAATATTGAATAATATTCAATGAATATAATCAAGGACAATTATCATGAGACGTAGGACTTTTTTTACTATTTTCTTTAGGACATACCGGTAATGTTTAATGTGAGAAATAGGAAATCACTTCTCTAATATATATTGAACATGGCTAACTTAATAAGAAATTTATTCTTAATTAAAAATCTTTTCAGCTACAGATCTTATCCTCATTTTTTTGGTCCTCCCCTTTCTTAAACTATCCCTCTGGTTTTCACTTGAGTTGAGCCAAGTTTCTCGATATAACAAAAGTCGCATGAGGAGTCATAAAGTTTTGCCAAACTAATGATCTTCAAGGACATTTGAGTGAATTAATTTATGTGACATAAATTAATTCACCTCTTCTCCACTATGTCTCCTGATGAACGTTACCGGTATATCCCATGTCCTGTGAAAAAAATAAAAAAGTCCTATTTCTCATGATAATTGTCCTATAATCAATGAAGAAATGTCTTACAAAAAATAAATATCAAGCCCTCTCTTCGTTCTTCACTATTGACTCCCCTTGGCTATTAAACTATTTTAAAGAACATATTCCTAACGCCCAAGAAATTAAAAATGTCCATACTACTTAAAAGTAAGTAAATCCCTAGGGATGATTGAAAAATCATCAAATACTGTATTAGGCCATGCTGTTTAAGATTCATACTGTTGATTCCTAAAAAGAATGAAATATTCATCTATAGACTTATTCGCATTAAAAAATATGAAATTTTAAACGGTAAAAATTCAATAATTAATTGCGAATAACGTAATTAAATTTTTCCAATCAAAATAAACTTGTCAAATCCTTGGATGAGAAAATCTTTATTTTAAATTATCTTTGCAAGTGTTAAAACTAATACAATTATAAAATGGTAAGTTGAAAAGATTTCTCATCTTCAGTTTACTTCTTATTCTAATGGAATATTACTGAATAATTATATCCACGTTCTAGAGCATATATTATGTGAGTTTGAAGTATTATATTAGGTTTAAATATAATGCCAACTCCGAAACAATACTCATATTTGGACTACACAGAAAATTATGAAAGTGAGTTGTAATCACTGTCCTTAGAGATTAATAACAATTTTCTTTGTAATCAACTCAAGAAAAAATTTTCCACTAAGAATAAAGCTTAGGAAAGATTGATGAGCTCTTTAGTTGTTACTCAGTTTAGTAAGAATTCTTAAATTTTCTAAACCTAGTAATAAAGAGAATTGTTGTGGCATTTTGATTTTCGATAGAAAAAAAAAACTCCAAACGTTTAGAAAATTTAAGAATTCATTACAATTTTTAGAATTTTGTTTACCAACAAAACAACTTGAGATGTATCCCACCCAATTGATCCAAAGGTATATATATTTGCTTTTTTAGGATGAAGAGGCAAAAATAAAGGTAAGCCATTTAACAAACTTTAAATAAACTATACTTACAAAATTTTAATACATTTCTAAAAGATTGTAATACATTTTCAAGACCTAATTAATAATTATAGCTTGACTTGTCAATTTTTCCAAGGGGAATACCGTTTCGAACAAAGAAGTTTTTTATTGAGGCAATTGAAAGCGCTTTGTCCAAGTTTAAGTCTTGAAATCAATCCAGTGGACATTTAATTTTTCATCAATACAAGTAAACAACGCAATCCTTAGTTGGTTCCATAGCAAATCTCTTAAAACTCTTGATTAATCCTTGCATAAATCAGGATTTTCATTGGTCAAATTATTGCGGATCAAGTACAAATATTGATAATAGATTTAAATGCATTTCTAAATTTCGACTTTTAAGGCCACGAAAAAATTCTATTTTCATGCTTATCAGAGAAAACAGACCTACTTCAATACATTGGGTGGCCCTATTACTCATTCTCAAAAATGCTCATTCATTTATCTCAGGCTGCAGAGAAACAAAAAGTTGTGAGCTTTTTGATAACTATAGCGCTCCAGAGAGAGTGTATGAAGCAAATAATATTCATTTTGCTCCACTGTGGCTTCATGAACGAGTTGCTTGCAACGTTATAGATAGAAAACATGTTTTATTTGCCTAACGTCAGCCTAACTACTATATTTAGGAACAGGGTATAGCCTTAGAAGTGAGAAAGGACTCTATTTAAAGATCATTCGGTTATTAAGGTATTAGAGCAACGAAATAATTTTTGATTTCCTACAGCAAGATCCCCAAACGACGGAAAAAGAAGGAGAAGAAGTGAGGATTTTATCGTTATTTCAGCATTCTTGGCTCACTAACTCAAAGATTAAAAGTTTAAACACTCTTTTCTCCGAAGGAACCGCTAGTAGAAGTGAGTGTTGATTGCTGTAAGGAATCTGTATTATAGATTGGCTCTCTCTTGATTGGTTATCATCAAATCATGATAATATAACTTGAAAAAAAAGAGAAAATACGCTCATTCACTGCAAACTTTGTTTTAAAGGAAATAAAAATGCTAGTAGAGTTTTTGCTTGGCGTACAGAGAATCTAATATTTTGGTTCTATATTTGGTTTTCTGTAAACCCCTAACCTCTAAAAATTATGCTTTTAAGGAAACACAAGTGTTATTTGAAGTGAGTTCCTCACTTGCCATAAAATACTACTCAAATCAAAGAGGTTTTAATGATGCATTTTAAGCCTAAGTAAATGGTTTTTGATTATTCTATCTCGTTGTAATTAATATAACAACAAAATAAATACATTTATTTTCCTTTAGAAAGTAGCAGTATCTGAAGTATTGAGTGTAATCTCTTGCCCTGAAACCCTTAGAAATATAAATGTTACTGTCAAAGGGGAAACCTTGTTAATGTGTACACTCTCAAGCTTGCTTTGTGCATATTTCTTGCCTTAAGTGTCCTGAATTGTCACTTCTATTTTTTTTCTTCATTGAAATTAACTTTGAATACATCTGCAAGCCGCCGTTTGTGCCCCTTTGACAGTAACATATATATTTTAATTAAAATTTGAATGGCCTCTTGAAACTAATATATGTTTTTCACTGAGGAATGAGCACATTTCCAAAAACAAGTAGCTTCATCAAATCGACGGAATAGATAAAGCAAGCTGTTTAGGTTTTAAACTTGAAAAACTCTTTACTTATGAAAATTTTAATTTAGGTTGAAAAGAACATTTAATCTTTATCGTTAAAAATCTAAGAGCTTTGTGTCAGGTGTCTTCTAGCCTAGGAATAAATAGCAAAGCTTTTTGATGGAATGATTGGCCTTCTTCTTTCACGAAGTTGTAAGTCATCTACTGACCTTTAGGCTTACTTCTTGAGTTTCTCCTTACCTAGAAAGTATTCGTATTCAGTGAACACTCTTCAATCAGACACTAAGCAGTAAAACTATGCTTCCATTTAGGATATAACAACGCCTCAGGATGTGAGTCATTTGCCAGGAGATTCAGTTGATTTTGAACTGTACATTTTTTCAAAATGATAAACAATTTTTAAACAAAAGATGCAACCAGCTTCAGATGTGAGTACTGACTTTGTTCTTTTAAGTTCTTCAAATTTCACACTGCAATCATTTGATAATGTTAAATCTTGTTATTTAGCTTATACCACCAATGGGCCGACAGGTGAGAGTAGCAGCCCAATAAAATATTTTATAATTTCACTAAATTTCGATCAATTCGATCCCGTTAATATCCTTCATCTAATTCGTTTTGAATAGAGCAATATTTATGTGAGTCAAATTCCATCTGTGGACAAGGTGGTCTAACTTGAATATGACAAGCCTAGTAAAGATTGCATGCTCATCTCAAAAAGTTATTGCGTTAAATTGTGTTACAAATCTATTTCAGGACTTTGGTGATTTATCTGTACGTTTCAGGGAAGAAATGAATCGCATTTGTGCTATAAGAAAAATTTATCAACGTTTTTCAAGAATCAACTTTTAGGGTGAAGATCCGTTGGGATTGCTGGTAAGTATGGTGTGATCATAATAAAGTCGATTTGAGATTAATTCTACAAAGGAGACAAAAATAATTTTGATTTTTTATAGAAATCGAGACAGAAGAAGCCAAAATATCGCGATGAACTGGTGATTATAACAAAATTGCATTTAAAGATCAAGTTGAGACTAGTTTCAGCTTAGTCACCATGGTTGGATATAAAAGAAAAATTTATATCGCATGTATATTTAAACAATTATTTTTTAGTCAGGACCGACAATAACTGTGAGAATGATTACCAAGAGTCTTGATTTCTCGTGCTCGATTTATGTAATCGACTTGGGAGTAGGAAATCTATTTACTCTATCTGTTAACTTTCACTGAACTAGTTAATAAATCCTGATTTATCCCGTTTTAGTGCAGAATTGGCTCTGGAGTGAGTACACCCATTCCCGGCATCATAAGCTAAGAGATATATTTTTCAATAAAATAATTTCACACGAAACTCTTTATTCTTAGGGAAAAATGTATGCTGTGAGTCTCTACATAAGACAGTCCCTCTCAGATTGTAGTCAATTGATAAGGTTTTTTTATTTTTGTAACGATGATTGCTCAACTCTTTTCTTTCAAAGTGTGGTCCGAAACCCAAAACTGTAGTGAGCTTTCTTACAAAAATTGTCTATTAAATTTTAGTTTCAGAAATGAAAAACGTTGTTCTAACATATTTAATTCAAGGTCCTGAAGAAAGTAAGTTACCTACTCAATGAGCAGTGCTCATCATTTCTCAGATCTCCATAGTTGATATGTTGATATCTGTCTAATCGTAGAAACGCTCATCAAAGTAAAGATTACTTTTAATTCAATCACTGAGAGTGAACATGAAAAAATTCTATCGGCTTATAAAAGTTTCAGTTTAAACTTTATCAACTCAATCTAAAGTAGATGTTTGATCTTTGTCAAGAAGATCTTGCCATTTCTCATAAAGTTTAATATTTCAACTTCCAAATATACATTCTATTCTAGGGAAATGACAGCTCCCAGCATGTAAGGAACTTTTGCTCTTGAATCGTCATTTCGAATAATTATAAAACGTTTTAAATTCTTTCAGTTATCTAAAATTATTTTCTAGGTACCGCAAGGTCTGGAAGTGGGTGTACAAAGTATTTATTAACTGCATAACATGCCTTGTATAAGCAACAAAAGCCTATAATATTTTGCTTTGCAACTTTAGAACCTCAATAAATTCCGAGTGAGAAATCAATATATTTTATATTTTGAATTATTCAATATTTACTGCTGTATATTTAATTACCCTATTTTAATAGTCTGCTGATCCATATCAAGTTAGTGTTCTAGATCACAACCTCAGTAGGACCTTGTAGAAGTATAACCATAGATGTATACTTGAGTAGCATCATAAGCAAGCTTAAACTGTTATTTCAATAAGGGACTTCCTGATGTAAGATTTCAAAGAACTCTTCGATTTATGATGCAAAATGAAACTCTATAAAATTTTTTTAAGTATTGATATTAATGAGAATATTTTTCTTAAAGATAAACCAACTGAAACCTCATCAAGTAAGCGATTGCAAGTTTGAAGGGATCTTTTCCAAAATTTATCGATTTTTAAACCAATTTTAGAGTTCAATCACTTCTCTGTATTGATCTGTGAAATTTCATTTTTCAAGTCGTATTGTGTAAGTTGTGTGAAATTATATCAGAAACCATGTAACACACGGATGTAGATAGCTATGTTAAATTCACACTCTTCCATTTGGCTGTTTCTAGGGTGAAGATGTGAGCAATGAGGACCATTTATCGTTCGAATCATTTAAAGATGCATTCATAAAATTAATACCTTCAGAAGGTAGCGAGGTTTTTGAGTCAGATCTACTGAGTTTGAAATAGATTATTAAGGATTTAAAAACGTACTTTGAAAGATTTCACCCGAAAAGGCTGTAAGAAACAGAAGATTTTAAGTTTTAAAGCCGGTAACAAGAAGAAGATTCATTGTACGTTGGGTGTTCTTAATCTATACAAGATATACATCATATCAGGGTTGGGCTATCTTTGCACTGTCTTTGCCCGGTGGAATTTCGTGTGAAATAAAAGATTATAAAATTGATGAAAAATATTTAATCGAAAAAATCACAGAGAGTTGACGTCGTAAGTTACAGGAATCTTGATTGTAAATAACTAATATTTATCTTAGGTAAAAAGCACCAGACACGTGAGATCCTTTACAACCCAAAGTAGGGGAGGTCTCAACTCGATCAGTTTATAATGTCCTGATATTGGCTACAATGGCTGACAGGTCGAATTTCAAAAATGAACCGTATTCTAGCTTGGTTCTCTTTAAAGGGCAGCAAAGTGAGTGTTTATTTTGGTATCAGAGATGACCCTCAGTTTTTGAGGCTCAGATTCCTTCTTTAGAAAAATATCTCGAATCAAAATTAGTTAATTTTTCTCCCTCCCAGTTTGATATAAACGGACCACCAGAAATTGAAGAAGAAGTCCATGTACCACAAGTAAAAGTTGAAATGAACGTTGTGAGTGATAGGATTTTAAAATATAAACACGAGATCAAATCTTGTAATGAAAAATCCTTGTTAAGAGATTTTGCACAATTCAACTGTTTAGTCATTATTGAATTAATTTATAAAGAAGTATATTCATTCGAGGATATCTTCTAAATCGTTGTTTTACTCCCTCCCTCAAATCCGAGAGTCTCGTTTGTTTATCTAGTTTAGAATCAATATTCTAAGAGCTGATTCGTTACTATCCCTCTTCAACTACAAAGCTAGCGAGTTCGAATCCAAGAGAAGAAGAGAATGGAACCTAATGTTTAACTTAATCTTTCCTAGGTCAACTTGGTGAGTTTAAGCCTGGATCTTATAAGATACTAATTGATGCAGTATAAAGGGATAAATATGATTTTTTAAATTTTCAAAACCAGGTCGAAGAAAAAAGAGCTCTAGTATGTTTATTCTAACCTTTTAATTTACGTGGTACTTTTTCTTCAAATGCTCCCGTCTAAAATTCTCAATAAAGGAGTCTCTATTCTTCGAAGTGGTGAGTCATGTGGTTCCTCCCCAAAAGGTTGATTAAAACTTGATTAAATTTCATCTTTGCCATTCTTATTTGGAGGGTTTGAATAATTTTTGAACGATTCTCATTGGCTTTTCAAATTAGAAAATTAAAACAGCCAATGAGAATCGTTTAGAATTAAATTTAATCAAAATACTGAATATTTTCGGTTTTTTTAGCTATTTTTTCAATTCAAATAGATAATATTTGCTTAAAATAGCCTCAAACTAAAGAAGAAATAGAACAACTAAAGGTTAGTTATCGTAGAATAATATAAGCTTTTAAAATAACTTCTTAAAATCTTGTATAATTAGTCGGATAAATTTTTATTTTAAGAAACTAGTAAGTTCTTGATAATAAACGTGTCCCTCAGAACTTAACATACTTTGAACTCAAAGGGTTAAATTAATATTTATTCAAGAAAAAGAAGGTACGCTACTTTATTATATAAAGTTGTATCTCAACATATTTTTGCATACCTCTTATGATTTCATCAACCTAGAAACGCCAAGATATAGTATGCTAATCAACTTTAAACTATAATTTCTTTCGCAAGACTGGTTTCAAAAAAGTGAGCTTCAATTGCTCGTTTGAATATCACGCATAAAATGAGTCATTGGTCAATGAATGAAATAAATGTGCAAATTTTTTATCAGATCACTGGAGTCGATTTGATGCAGTAATTACTTATTAGACATGGTTAATATAAACATTTATAGAGATTTCCTGTAAGCACTATTTTTGTATAATTAGTTAGCTTCTGTCTTCATGCAGTGTAATTTGGAAAATTAATATCATCTTTAGCGGGAATTTGGCTGAGTAATTGGCACAATGATTTTATCTTGCTTTCAGATGCTTTTTCTGTCTTATTTTTCAACAAGAGTAAGTCTCGAGTATAAAATAAGAGAAGCCTAAATCTCCAATTCCCAAAAATGTAAAAATCGTTTATTAGAGAAGAATTCGAAGCGTGTATTATGTATATGAACAGAAACATGACGTGAGTTATCCTATCCAATTCAATGAAAACTTTACGCATTTAATCATTTTTTATTGAAATAACTTATTCTATATTAACAAAGTATCTGTCAGTTTTGGTGAGTAATCTCTGGAAAGCAAATTTTGAAAATCACAAAAGATTATATTGAGTCGGAAAATTTTGGAAATTAATTCTATATCTCGGACATACTCATCAGTCCATTATATGTCATATTTATAGGGGTTATTTACAATAGATTTTCATTGGATCTTTTTACTCACAGATTAGAATAGAATTGCATACATTGTAGTTACAAGATATCAGAGGGGTTGCATAGTGGTTAGTAGTAATTAACCATTTCTATCAAACTTATAAGGTATTGTTTCTCACCATTGTTTTTATAAAAATATCATAAATTGATTTGATCAAGATGCACACTTTGAAGTTTAACTCTTTGACCACAACAGATACATGATTATCTGGTTTATTTAATAATTTCAATACTCAACCGTTTAAAATTAGGAATGAACGAAACAAGTAAATGGATTTCAAGGCATCGATAAATTAATTTCAGTGAAACCAAGTATTTAATAATTAAGAAATTAATAATTAGATGTTTAATCTCCGAAACTATGTAATTTAATTTTGGAGAACGATTATTCCAATCAAGTGAGAATATTAGTTTAATGGATCTTGAGTGAGTCAATCTCTCAATTTTTAATCGGAAAAGTATTGATGAACAAGCAAAGTAACTTTATATTTTTGATTCTTTATTTTGTAAAGTGATTTGATGGGTTCTCTACTGAAAGGACAGAAGATTCCATTTTTTGGGTATGTCAACCTTGAAGAGGACTCATCCTTTTAGCGACCAAATCAGCTCTGCATTGTTAGTTAATGCAGTTTTGGATAATTTCTTTTCTATCATAGTTGCGAAACGTGAGTAGCCCATTCGAACAGACTTGACAAAAAAATGATCGTTTAATATCAACTTGTTGAAATTATTTCTTCAATCTTTCCTAGAAATCCTTATCGTTGGTAAGAATCCCTTATAGAAAAAGAGCTCTTTCAGTTTCAACAAGTCAGTTTAAATCGACTCAAGATTCGTTCAAATAAAATGATAAGAACAGCTTCAAAAAAAGTTACCTTTAGTGAAATGTATCCCAAGTGAGAAATTTTTTTCAAGTGGAGTTTTTAAGATTTTTTAATGGGTCATTCTCAAAAATAACTGTAAACTCTATTTAGATTTCCATTGGCTGGATGCAATCCGTAGGTTCATTTTTGTTTTAATCAGTCATTTGAGATAAAAATGCAGTTTTTTAAACACGAAAGTAACCTCCATCTCTCATTAAAACAGACTAGCTATTAGGTGAGCAATGTGAACACTTGAAAACTATGTTTATTTGTTGGGAAATTTACATTTTAATGAGTCTCTTTAATAACTTACAGTGATCAGATTATGACATGTGTGTAAGTGGCTGGGTAAAGTATGCTTATGAACCCATAGAATAGATTGGCTCCAGTAAAATTACGAAAATATTTATTAATACCATCCTTAAGAAAATTTATTATGAGCATTATAAAGTTTGTAAAAGGTTTTACAAATAATGCTTAGTATCTATGATCAATTAAAGTATGTTATGAGGTTCATGATAATGAGAAAAGTGTCGCAGATTTGTGAGAGACAACCAACGTCTAATTATAGTGTTCGTATTCTAATGTAAATGAAAATATTTCATAAAACTTGCGTCTTACAGAAGAATGATGCTTATTCACATAGGTAATTGTACAAAGATCAAAGGTATAATTTTATTTTCAGATCTTCACCCCTACCACCAGCAGAGATATCAAGCTTATTTGAACCTGTGATCAGACTTTAATAAAATGCTTCCCTATGGATTTCTTTGCCTTTTATCCTTCGCCATTTCGAATCTACTCAAGTTTAAGATGGAATAAGGGAATTTAATTTTGAAAACAATTTTTATTTTCTATCGATTCCAATCTCTTTTATATTAGCTGAAATCTTTTCCAAGGTTCTAAAATGGACAAAAAAACACTTGATAAAAGCTTACTGTTTTATTTCATCACTGGCACCGTGAGATGATGAGAATTTACTCACATCTCTATGCCGCTATAAGGAACAACGTTAGCACGGACCCATGAGCAATTTTTGACCCATTCGAAATATTCAAATAAGTGTGCAAATCACATTTTAAAACCATCTGTCAAGAGTCTTTACACATCAACTCAACTAAGACCTACTCTAAAATGTAGATTCTGAAATATGTCAAGTTTCTCGAAATTTCCCCAACAAACACAGTTTTCATTGATTCGATCCTGAAATTCAATTTCAACTAAACTACAGACTGATTTTTCTCTCTTGAAAACATTGGGTTTTACTTTTGAAGAAGGATAATCTTAGTTCCACTGAGCTATGCTACACTCAACCTCGCTTACTTCATTATTCGACTCATGTCCTGTTTGTTGTCCCTGAGAATTATCACATGGTATTCAAGTCACTTGATTTGCCTTCTAGTCAAGCTAAAATGAACTTACCCAAATTTCCTAGAGGGACTCCAGCTGAAACACTTTGCAAGCATATGTCTGCGTGGAAAGTATGGGTTGATGACATTAACTCACGTTCTAGTGTTTAAGATAATTCTGTTGCCTTCTTCAAATTCCTTGAGAAATTTCCTTAAATGATTAAACAACCTCAGAAAAATGCATAAATTACTCTTCTCTCGTAGTTAGACTTTGAAGGAAGTATTACTATTATTGAATCGTTTACGATAAAGAAATATGATCCTCAAAATTCTTCCTAGATAATCTATTAGAGAATAAAATATCCGAATGACAATGCTCTATTATAACAGGTTCTCTAGAAGGGCAATTTTTTAATTATCGTGATTTACGAGCAAATTCTTTAGTTGAATTAAACGATAGTTGACTGCTCACTCCATAAATGTTATTCTTCCGACCTTAATCGCTCAGAAGACATACATTGAGCAGCACATACAGTATTGTATTTCCAACCAAAGCTTGGCGTGAGATAAAAGTGTAAGCCTCTCCAGACCATGGCCATTGCTTTTAGGTGGCCATTCTAGACATCGGTCAAGCAATTAAAGATGGCGTAGTGGATTGTTCTCAAAGCCCTATAAATATAATATCTCATATAGCGTGGGTATCATCCCTCGTCGAAACAAGTTTACTTGGTAAATAGTTTCAAACCCTCCTTACCCATTATAACCCCTCATGTGAACCCGAAAAGAGATATGATCCTGTGCTGTGCAGATATCGTATACAGATCCTTAGCTGTATAATCTTTAATAAGTCTTAGGGTAACTGTGTAGAAAATCTTCGCGAAACCCGACGAGCATAATGACAAGAGAAATAACTTTGCGATGAATATTTCAACCTTGATTTTACTTAAGATTTTTGCAACTTAAGATCTTAAAACAACAGGTGTCTTTTAATGGAAGATGAAAAAGTATCGAAGGTTTTTTCTTTCAACGTTGAGGCTTAGACTGAAAAGCTTAATTGTTTGATATAGTCGAGACAAAATCGCTTGGTTTCAAGAGTTTATTGAACATGCTCCTTAATGAAACTCATTACAGAGGTTACTCTAACGGCCAGCTGCGAGCTATCTTGGTCTCTGGTATTTTTCGTTCCAGAATAAACGCCGACCAGTACTTTCTTGTGCTTATCGTACAATGGGGCGCCTGAGAGTCGGTTAAACTCTAACACGCTACCCTTAACTTTTGTGACTTTCACCGTTACACAAATCGGATTGCCAGAATACTCCTTGGCACATTCAGTTGTCAAAACCTTGGTACGGAGGAAGATGTGGTCCAACTTTTGTTCTCTTTTATTATCTCCATAGCCCAGAATTAGCAAATCGTAACCCTTCATTGGTACTTCAAAGTTGTAATTGATCTTAACAGTGGATACTCCTTTGTGATCGGTGATCGTTTCCTTGAATCTTAACATGGCGATATCGTAGCTGTTAACTCTATTTGTTGACTTGACCTCCTTTTCATAATCAGCGCACATCTCTTGGTATTGATCATGTACGAAATATTCACTGGCGGTCAATTCGAAATTTTTCAATTTATAAGAATCCATCAAGAGGAAGGCCTATATTCAACTATTAGAAGTAAACTCACATTCAACGTCTTATATTCTTTACAAACGCAATGCGCCGATGTTAGGATACTTTTCGGGGCGATTACGGCGCCAGAACAAATGCTCTTTGGGCTCATTAGGAACGCGACAAAACTATACTTTTTGCTCTCTGCTAGCTCGCCCATGATTTTTAACTTTGCCTCCAAGAGAAGTATCAACATACCAAGGATAATCGGATATTTTTCCAGCATTATAATAATAAGACTTTTGAAATTACTATAGGAACTGTTTTTATATTATTTTAAAACGTGACAAATCTAGTATAAACTATTGAAAAGTGTTCATCGATTTCTTATTGTACCATGTCCAATGTACATGACCAAGAAATTCTTTTATTAAATTCTCATTCATTGAGATGAATATATCTCAAGTTTGAATAAAGCAGACATAACAATGGCCTGTTGTCGAAAAATCATTTATTGGTACTAACAAAAGGGCTCTCAATCATCATACGGCCTCATATGGTAGATTATGAAGATTTACGCTAAGAAAATAAATTAAAATTTTTATTAAACTCACTGGGCATCAAAGAAACAAATAGTCAGATTCGGATTTTTCTCAGTACCTTTGACTGGGCAGTATTTCGTGAAGCATCCAATCCTCTTGTTTTTCTCTGAGGCAACTGTCAGAAAGGTACGACAGTTTGAAACTCTACACAGGCGCTTGTAATAGTCATACTCATCCGCTTGTTTCAATAGGAATTTTTTCATTCTAAAGTTTCATAAAGAAATATTTTCACTACTCTTCAATATCATCATGACGCATAACCAGTTGGCTCTGTGCCCTGTTGCTTATATCGGCATACTTGAACTCGCATTTCCCAGCATATATCTTTGCCTCGACCGTGAGGTCCTTGTCAACAATGAGTTCATTCAACTTTTTGGCCTTTGGCTTCCCAGCCACATGACCCAGGGTCAAGTTCCTACGGAAGAAATTTATCAGATCTACTGGGTCGTATTGCCAGTAAGTTTGGGTGCCGTCGATTTTATAGCTTTCATATCTGTTTCCTCTAATGGAAATGCCAGAATAATCCACTGTTACTGGACTCTTGGTGGTTGTAGTGGTGACGTCTTTACTTTTGGCTCGTTTCCAAAACTTTTCAAATATTGTCGCGTTCACTGAAATGAGCAAAAGCAGACACAATATGAGAGCTCTCATTTCCTTTTTAACTTGTGTATTGATAGACTCTGGTATTTATGTTCTGAACATAAAATAGTCTGAGTTGTTATATGAAATCGAAGATGAATTCTTCTGTGTGAGGCTTAGACTTCTAGGCTTGTACCTTGAAATTAAACCAGAACTTCATGAGACCACTTAAGGTCTGACTTTTGACTCTTGTGAATCTCGCGATATTCAACAGACAATATATTAAGGACAAATGCATGTTTTCTTGTTCCAAGATGAAAAATTATTTATTCATAACTTTAGATCTGATCACTTTCCAACGTCATAAGGTTGTTTTGTAAGATCAACGCTGAAATAAGAGAAGATGGATACAATGAAGAAATGGCGTAAAATTTTAGTAAACTAACGTTCCATCAAAGAAGCAGACAGTCAGATAGGGATTATTTGTAGATTTTGCATCTGGGCAATTTTGTGTGAAACAGCCTACTTTCTTATTCTCTTTTGAGGCAACAGTTAAGAATGTTCTGCAGTTTCCATCGCTACATTTGTTTGCTTTGAAATCATATTTATTCGATTGTGCCACCATATATTCTTTCATTCTAAAATAATAGAAATTAAATATTTCCACTTTTTTTTGCAAATACTACACACTCACTCCTCAATATCATCGTGTTTCATAACCATTTGACTCTTAGCCCTTTCAGCATACTGGAATACGCATTTCTCTGCAAATGTCTTGGCCTCTGCTGTTAAGGTCTTATCAACAGAGAGTTCCTTGAGGCTTTTGGCTTTTGGCTTATCAGGTATGAGGCCAAGTGTTAGATTCTTGCGGAATTCGTTGATAAAATCAGCTGGATCAAATTTCCAGTCAACTCCAGGCAGACCGCCAATCTGGTATGTCTTATAACCTTTTCCTTGTGTTTCAACTTTGAATTTCTCCGTTGTAGCCGGTTTCTTTGTGGTCGTTTTATCAGTTTCGGTCTTGCTTCTTCCGAATAATGCATTCAGAGAGAACGCAAATACTGCTGCGAATAGGCATGCTGTAAGAATCTTCATTTTTTCTACTCTCTACTTGAAGAAACTCATATTTATACTGAATTACTGTAGGTTGAGAATATAGCAGAAACAGTGTATCTTATCGTTGCGTTATAAAACCTAGTGGTATCATGGCACTCTAATGCAGATGTTTCGAGAAAACAAAGTGCACATATTCTTATTCTAGTTACTCTTTTCATTACAGAATAATGAAATGAAACTCGCCATTTTTAGAACAAAACCCAAACCGCTTCCATCTGCTCAAATTAATTTGAGTTTGAATCACACCATGCTCGTTATGCAATGAGAGCCGGTCAATCGAACTTCAATTAACTAATCTTCTCAATTATTTGTTTTCTTAAACGTTTCATTCTACAGGTAATATTCTGAGATCAGTCAACAATTTCTCTTTCACTTGAAGCCTTACTCCTATCTCTGAGTTAAATGAGATATGAAAAGAACTGATTCTAGATGTTCTCATGAGAACGATATTTGAACTGGTTTATACAGTGTACTGAAAAGAGGGGAGAAAAAATCATCA
Organism: Gyrodactylus salaris; assembly: GCA_000715275.1. Taxonomy (NCBI): domain Eukaryota; kingdom Metazoa; phylum Platyhelminthes; class Monogenea; order Gyrodactylidea; family Gyrodactylidae; genus Gyrodactylus; species Gyrodactylus salaris. The sequence goes on from JJOG01006420.1 coordinate 19,007, forward strand.
AGGTTTCAAAATTATACATTTATTCCTTAACGAGGGGCAAATATGATGTACATGAGCTATTGTAAGCCATATCCAAGGCTTTTTCGAATGTGCTTCTGAAAGATTTAAGCAACTTCTAGCATCGTGAATATGATTGGATTTTTAGTAATAGCGCCATGGCATCTTTGATTTTCTGATTTCCTATGAAGATAATCAATGTTTTGTTTCTGTAGACGGTCTTGGTACTGCAACCGTGAGACCACTTTTTGGCCATAGAAAACTAAAACTCATAACAAGGATCAGAGAACATATGATTAGCAACGACTTATCCATCTTCAAGCACAAAGGAACATGCGGGTGTGAGGCTGATCCAACAAAATTCAAAAGAATCTCAAGAAATCCCCAAGATGATGTGCTTAACCTGACGATGAAGGTGAAGTTCTACATTACTGACGAGTATATAGTTATAGTATGAGTCCTAAAAGTTATATTTCAAAGTGATGGTCCTTTTTGAATCAATTATCATTTTTCTCTATAAGGCTGATGTACAAAGTAATTAGGTCCTAAAATAGCCTAAATCAGAAATAACATAATAAATATAATGTCCTATTTATAGGTCATGTTCGAAGAAATTGGTTTCAAATGTTCATTTTTTCAGATAACTTTTCAATTGCGACAAAATCGATCAAGCCTTGTAAAACCCCCCTTTTCAAATTTTGATTAAACTAGACTTCTGGGTGATTGTATTTTATTCAAATACTTTTCATTAAATCTTTCCCAACTTTATTCCGAGATTGCGAAGGGCCTTTCCGAGAGGTTTACTCTAGAAGAGAGGAGAATTAATAAATCCCAAATAAACCTTACTCTGCATCAAAATAGCAAATTGTCATAATTTTAAAAACGGTAAAGCTTATTCCAGTACAAGGTGTACTAGCGCAGCCAACCTCATGATTCTGCTCTGCAGCGATGGTTCTAAGGACACGGCATCCGACTCCTGAGCAAGTGTTTGTCTTCACATCGTAATTTAAAGCGGCCTTTCTAAAGTATTCTTTCATTCTAAAAGAAATTAGAATTTTCCCTTTACCCCAAGGGATCATTGTGGATTAAGACTAATTCACTCTTGGAACCAGTTGGCAGTTCATCGCTCATTTGATAACGATAATCACACTTTTTAACCTCCTTCTCTGCTGCCAAGGTCAACTTCCTGTCAGTGACAACATGATTCAACTTCTTCGGCTTTGGCCCTCTTGGGATTCCTAGAGTGTAGTTTTTTCGGACCTCGTTGATCAAATATACAGGGTCCATCTCCCAGTTGACCCCATCAACCAGGTAATCTTTATAATCTTTATCACCAAAAATCCTCTCAAAAGTTTTCTTCAGCTTTACACCGCCTGTCAGCGCTAGAAAAATGCTGGTCAGCAGTAAAACTCCAAGTAAGATTTTCATCAATTCGTAATGGCTTAAAGATTGATAAGAGCTATTTATAAACCTCATACCTGCGCAAATGAGGCAATTTAATATCTATTTTTAGGGTGCGAATGAGGATATCATTTACATGTTACGTTGGGTTTTCAACCGCTAGAAATACTGAATAGTTCAACTTATCGTCGTTACTTGCAAGTAGACATGTATTAAAATATAATTAGTTGATATTCCAAGTTTTTATTTTTCCTCTGATGACTTATCCCCAACTTTGATGAAATTTCATCCTGAAAGCACATTAAATTAATCGATTATCAGAATCACTCTATAAGGTTAAAGAGTGTGAAACCTAAGTTTATTACGCATCTTTCGAGTTTTTCAACTCTCTTGGTTATTTAATTGATCTTTTAAAATACCACCATGCAAGTTATCTGGTTGGGCGCCAAGGGTTTTTATAAAAAGAAATAAAGCATCCATTTAGAGATGGGTCAGTTGCGAACTTTTTGCATAAAGTTTATATTGCATCAAGAATCCAGCTGTGTGAGAAGAACTCTTAACTGAATATAAATATGAGTTTTTTCTCGTTCTTTTCAAAAAACTATTTTATGAATCGCCATTTCTTCATTTTTCTATTTTCGATTCTCTTGAAAAGTACGCTCGGTGTTGATCATCCGATCGCGAGGAAGTATGGCGAAAATCAATATGATGAATACGTTGTTAATGGCGTGAACTGGGAGCAGGACCCTGCAGCTATTATCAACGAACTTCGGGTAAACTACACTAGAGGCATTCCTCTCGGCCAGCCGAAGCCATATAAACTCTATAATCTCAAAACTGAAAAGTTCCTGACAGAGGAGGCTGAGAAAGAAGTCAAAAAGTGTGATTATCGCTATTTAGCAAAAGTTGAGATGCCCAAGAAGGCCAAAGGCCAAATGGTCCTAATTCATAACAACGCAAGAGGGTAACTTGACTCTACTTAATTTTGTTCAGCATGAAAAACTACATCGTAAAGTCCGCTAATAAATATGACGTTAGAACTAACAAGTGCAAAGAAGGGGTTTGCACATTGATAAGAACCCTGGCCTCAGATAAGAGCAGGAAAATCGGATGTGGGAGCAAGCTTTGTATCGGTCCACAATTTAAAATGTATAATATCCTTACTGTCTGCTTCTTAGATGGAGAGTGAGTTTACAGTAAATATTTTTTGTCTATTCTCTAAACTCCGACTCTACCATTATCAAGGCAAGATCCAAATGGTCGCCCGTACAAGCTGGCTGATGAATCATAATGAAAAATATTTTAAATAAATCATTTTTTTTAAAGGCTTTCATTCTAGAGGTCAAAATTCTTTATTGAATTTAAGTTGTATTGTCAGACTTCGAGAGAAACTGTTATCAGATGAGCTTAGGAATTCTTACTTGCAGCTAGAAAAAAAAGTTAAATACTCAAGAATTTTGGGCGTATTTTTTAGTACACTATTCATACGCGCAAACAGTCAATAATTTACATTCTTGAAAATCAATTATTCTATGTAGTGAAAATACCGCCTTCAATAAAATCAATGATTTCGATTCACTTTTTACTGCGCAGAACGTAAAAATAAATTTTATGAATTTTTAATATCATCGTTAAAGTATTTTTCAAAGTTGAAGAAAAACAGCCAAAAATTGTGTTATAGAGTGAGTCACAAAAGAACTTCTCACTGTTTAATAATTTCTACCCCCAACTGGGGTTTACACACTCACAGTAGATAACGAAGAGAAAGAATCAACCAATGAGGAATAGTGTATCGAAACTATCGAAATTTTCGATATACATATCGTGTTGAATAATGTCTACCCCTTTATAAACACACCAAATAATAACCACACAAATACATGGCGTAAACCAATGAAAATTAGTTTCAATAACTTTTCAGTGATAAATTATCACTAAATAATATGCGCCACACAGACTTAAATAATTTGTCGATATCACTCGATGTATATCGTTTCTCGAGATAAATATTCAACATATCAACTAAAACTTTAAAGAAGATCAATAGAAGTTATTACAGTGTAATAATATTACACGACTCTTTTGAGTGAAAAGTGTATTATGAATCATAATTTATGATTCGAATTTGATTTTCTAACAAAAACATTTTCACAGTTTTTGTATCATATATACAGCTAAGAATAATGCAAATTAATCATCAAGATGTGCGCTTGAGATTTATGTATTTTTATCATGAGAATAATACAAAAACTCAATTCTAAGAAAAAAAAAAAAATTTTTAAAGAAATCGATTTAAAATATAATTATTTTCTTCCTGAGTGAAATAAATCGAAATATATAAAATCCAGGAATAAATCCACATGTTTTTCTTCTAATATTTACATGATAAAGTAGAAGTGACCTTAAAGTATTTCTTTCACTGTTCAGAGCTGTTCACTTTATTTCATCGACTTTCTTTTGGAAGTTGGATTTCTGTGATCTCTATCTTGACAGTTGAGTAATTAATTGGTTCCCTACTCAGGCCACGTTCTCATGAATTATTCTAGCTTTCGTGTTAATCAATAACTATGCCTATGTTAATTCATTTATTGTAAAGGAGATTAGTATCTGATTCCTAAACTCAGTAGAAGATTGCATCCGGAAATGGATAAACTATTTATTTATTTGAAAAATAGAACAGAAGGCATTTCTTTGAATGAATTTAAAATCTTGCGTAGTGGATGAGAAAGGTTTTCAATGAAATTTGTATTACAAAAAAGCAATTAGTCATTGATAAGAAGAGAATATTCTCACAATTTTAAAGGTCATGAGAAAAATCACCTGCTATTTAATTTCTATTATTTGTGCACAAACGACTCAAATTGTCTGCCAATCTATAAGCAAATTCTGATAGAAAGCACTCTAGAAAAGACATAAAAGGTTAGCTAGTACTTTTTTTTATTAATCAATTGCTAGGCATTTTTTATTATCCTACGCACAGTTGACAAATGGAAAAGTAAACCCCCCGCCTGAAATAATCAATCGATAACTTTCTAGAGATGGGAATTCTACCCACTAACTAACACTCCACGAGTCAGCAAATGGGAGTAACTTGGGTGTCCTTACAACTGAAATAGATGACTGGATAAGGAAATTGGCCTTAAAGAGTGGGAGAATTAAATGGGTCTCCTCACACAGCCAAAAGAAAAGGAAAAGAGCTTCTGTGTGATTAATCGAAAATCTGTATTTAAATTAATGAATAATTTAATGACATGAAAAATGATGGTTAAAAATCAATTTTTTTGTTGTGGGAAGATTTCGATTGTATTTGAAAATCAGTTTTGCCATTTTTTTAGTGTTTGAGATAAAAATGCATCAGGAATAACATAAATTATCAGTGATAATACGGATAGGTTTTTTAAATTGAAACAGGCCTTAACAACTGCATGATTATATATAAAACAGAAAATACTTTATAGTGGTTGGAATAAAAATGCATCAGGAAAAACAAAATATCAGTGATAATACGAAGATGAAGGTTTTAAAATGTGAACAGGCCTTGACAACTGCATGATTATAAAAACAGAAAATGGTCTTAATGGAACAAATAAAGGAACATAGAACTTTTTGAAGACCCGAGCCGCATTTACTCTTCATCCAGGTGGCCCATTTCTGCTTCATCGTCAGCAGAAGCGTCCTGGTACTGTTGGTACTCACTCACCAAATCGTTCATGTTGGACTCAGCCTCAGTGAATTCCATCTCGTCCATACCTTCACCAGTGTACCAATGAAGGAAGGCCTTTCTTCTAAACATGGCGGTGAACTGTTCACTGACACGCTTAAAGAGTTGTTGGATAGCAGTGCTGTTGCCAATAAAGGTCACTGCCATCTTTAGGCCACGTGGCGCAATGTCGCAAACCGCAGTCTTGACATTATTCGGGATCCACTCGACAAAGTAGGAACTATTCTTGTTTTGGACGTTCAGCATTTGCTCGTCAACCTCCTTCATTGACATCTGCCCACGGAAGATGGCAGCAACGGTCAAGTACCTGCCGTGTCTAGGGTCGCAAGCGGCCATCATGTTCTTAGAGTCGAACATTTGTTGTGTTAATTCGGGGACAGAGAGGTTTCTGTATTGCTGGCTTCCACGGCTAGTAAGCGGGGCAAAGCCGGGCATGAAGAAGTGGAGCCTTGGGAATGGAACCATATTCACGGCTAGTTTTCTTAGATCGGCGTTCAGTTGGCCGGGGAAACGAAGACAAGTTGTCACACCAGACATTGTAGCGCTAACCAAATGATTCAAGTCTCCGTAGGTTGGGGTGGTCAGTTTTAGGGTCCTAAAGCAAATGTCGTACAAAGCTTCGTTGTCAATGCAATAGGTTTCGTCTGTATTTTCAACCAATTGATGAACAGACAATGTGGCATTGTAAGGCTCCACAACAGTATCGGAAACCTATTGTGAAATTTTGTATAAAAATTACAGATTTTCTATTTTAACTCCTTTTTGATTTGGTTTTTTGGGGGTTTAAAATAAGATTAATCAATAATTTAAAAATGTTTAGTCAACAGTTTGGGACAAATTTGTGAAATAAACAAAAACTTCTCACAATTTTAAATGATCTAAATCAATAATAATTTAATCAAAATTTGGATATAAAATTTAACTCGTGAGACTAACCTTTGGTGATGGAACAACGGAAAAAGTGTTCATAATTCTATCGGGATATTCTTCGCGAATTTTAGAGATGAGGAGAGTGCCCATGCCGGAGCCAGTACCGCCACCTAAGGAATGCGTAAGTTGGAAGCCTTGAAGGCAGTCGCAAGACTCAGATTCCTTCCTGACAACCTCGAGAACCGAATCAACAAGTTCAGCGCCCTCAGTGTAATGTCCCTTGGCCCAATTGTTTCCAGCACCGCTCTGTCCAAAGACAAAGTTGTCTGGCCTAAAGAGTTGTCCGAAAGGGCCAGATCTAACGCTGTCCATTGTACCCGGTTCGAGATCAACGAGAACAGCTCTTGGAACGTATTTAGTAGCAGAGGCTTCGTTGTAGTAAACTGAGATTCTCTCTAGTTGGAGATCAGAGTCTCCGTTATAGCAACCGGAGGGATCGATTCCATGTTCATCGGAGATAACCTCCCAGAACTAAAAGAAAGAACGGAAAATGAGGGTATTGGAAAATTACTTTTGATCCAATCTGGTTACCGCATTGACCTGCTTGAAGATGGACAATTTCGCGCATGTTTGAGTATGAATTTGATGTTAAGTAAAGGTGCTAGTGAGCTGTTTAGTTGTGTCGAGCACGAATAAAGTCGTTGAAATGACCGGAAAAATGTCTCAAAATCTGAAAGAGTTTATTTTAACAAGAAGTCTAAGACAAAATTTAGTTTAAATCATCTCTATAATCTTGGGGTTTTTACGAATTTAAACTAAATTTTGGTTACTAAAATTATTTTAGTAAAATATCTAGTCAATATTTATCTGTCCAACAATTATTTAAAAATAATAAAGTGAATTAAAGAGCTTATATTAAATAAATTTTTTGAAACTAAAACCATTTCGATACTTTAGTCCGAATTCCCCCTTCAATAGCTTTAAAATAAATACATTTAAAATCAACTTTTAATATCACAAGTCCGATAAAATAATTTGGAATATAATTCTTCACTCATGGTTGAAATGAGTTAAAATGCAGAATGTGAGTGTAATTTTCGTTGAGGAAAGCATTAATAATCTGTCTATTATGCCTTTAAATGACCAAATTTTTCTTTTGGAACCTTGTACAACATCAATAAATAAAGGAATGTCTTGTTGCAATTTCAATTATGCGGACGGTGATGAAAAAATGCCCCCTCAAACACTCTCAACTGCACTATTGCCAAAGGATACCTTGGCAGCCTCGTTATTGCCTGGGAAGCTAGGATTATTCGTCAGCGCCTCCAAGTCATTCATATACGTCATGGGCACAGTGAGATGTGTAGAGCCGACTATAATGTCCCAGTTCTTGCCGCAACTCGAGTTTATAACTTCATATGCAACACGCATCTCTGAGTAAGAAATACCCCCAAGAATGAAAAATATTAGGCGAGGGCCAGTGCGGGTTTGTTGGTTCTTATCCTTGTGCCATTGACCGTAGCGAGCTGAAATGGGACCGCTAGCGCCGCCTCTAGCGCCGACTCCTTTGATTGGCCCAACGCCAAAGTAGGTAAAGGCCTTGGAGTCGAGGCGGTCTTCACAGGCGTCTTCGATAATATCCTTGAGGTATGGTATCCAGCGGGATTGTTGATACTGATACTCTTGACTTCTCTCACGTCTACTCGTTGTCAAATACGGCTGTGTTGGCTTTCTCCGGCCGATACCCTGAAAATAATGATTTGATTAGATTTCATCTTGATTATTTCAAAATCGAATTCAAGCGGCAAGCCAATTAAAAGTGATGATTTTCAATTTCTTTTAATCAAAATAGGAGCAACTCCAAAATTATCATTTCGAAAATCTGTAGAAGTCGAAAACTATCAAAATAATTAATTCATGCTATTTCTGCGATTTTAAACATAGATACAATTTAAAAAAACCTGTACAAAGTAAAGATGTCATTACAGATTATAAAAAAATATATTTTAACGGTGCAGTAGAAGTAATTTTATTCAAAAGAAATTATGCCAAAAATGATTTTTGCTTAAACTTAACAGGCTAAATATTTACTGTTGAAATCTATGCGTTAGCTTTAAGTTTTCGAATTTCAATACTCATTCTCTATAAAATGATTTCTCTGACTCAAGTTGAAAGGTTCTAATTTAAACTTTAACAAATTTTCAATGAAATTGTAAATTTGTCGTCGTAAATTGTCTAAATCATTACCTGTGAGTAGATAGATTCTTTCAATTATATAAATGTGAATCATTGTGTGTGAACATGCCAAGTGATGAAATTATACAATTATCCATTCTCTACAAATTACAATCTTTTTGATCTTGAAGGGCAGTTTATCTGACTGGAAAAAATGATGAAATCAATTTTTTTTTTGTTTACACATTTCATTGAAAAGAAACCTAGATTGCGAATGACTTTCCAAAAGAATATTGAGCGAATAAATGAAGAAAGAATATTAGGTGTATTCTAATCATGCAATCTTTTTTAATCTGAGAAAACCCTAACTGGGCTTTAAAAACACTTTAAAACGTTTCTAAAAGTAGATAAATAAAACGTACAGATGAAGCCTCTTGAATGACAGGAACGCCGAGATTGGCCAGATTCTTAATCACAACGGCCTGACTCTGCGGTATCTCAGCGTGTTGAACGAGCTTTGAGAGATTCTCATCTGTCAAGCCTCCCTTGTGAATAACGTAGAGGGCAATAATCCTCATTTTGTCATAAATATTAACACTCTTGTCAATGAGTATCGGGACAATGGCCCTCATGTGGTCCTTGACCTTTTCCCCTTCCGAATCAGTGCCCATGGCCAAGTCTTGTTCGACCTTGCACAATTTATTCGCGTAATTCTGATACTTCATCATGCATTCCTCGGCAAGGTGAAAATGTGTTGAGTAACAATTAATCTCCTTTGTGTATTGTGGCATCTTTTTAAGCATTGTACTCAAATCTCGAACTGAGGTCTTCTCCCCACTTGAGCAAGCCCCGCCCATTCTCTTATTCTCAGCGAATTGCTTCAAACGGGTGCTGACGAGTTGCGTCACAACTGCAATGTGCTGATGTCTAATTTCGTTCCATAAATCATCAGATTCATCCAGAATGACCTCCTTTTCACGCTCTTGCGGCCCTGACGTGTTGATGAAGCGATATACGTCATTCTTTATCTCCAGCAGGTCGTAAGCCATCGCCTGAAAGGTCAACTCATGGAGGACCGGGGAGATGGGGTCGAAGCCGCGGTCCAAGATGATCAGCTGACTTCGGTCCTTCATTGGACCTTCGCCCATTTGCGGGTCGTCCGCTTTATAGGCGTCCAGCTTCTGTTGGACTAGTTGCGCGAATTCTGCGTTTCTCTCGCACGCGGTGCGAAAGCGAATCGGCGGGTACTCGCCAAGTGTGGCGCATAGTGTTGATAGTTGCTCGGCAATCTTTTCAAAGTGCTGCGATTGCACTGACTTGGTTGAGGCTGCGAAAAAGTTTTGGAATGTCTCTGGAGAGTCTAGAGAAAAAATTCTGCTCTCAACAGGTAGAAATGAAATGTTTATCTCTTTGAGTGTTTTGATGAAAATGGCCGAATTTGACTGGCAGAGCCTATTGAAGAACTCGTCTGGACATGCTTCTGTGAAAAAGACATGGGCTGCTTTGTATTGAGACTTGGATCCTTGAAAGTCAGTTATCAGAGCCTGCAGAGACTGGAAAAGAATTTGAGTCAGGCTTTTCATAAAAATTAAATTAAAATCCAACTTACGTTTTCACTAGGCGTGAGGAGATAGATTGCTTCGATTGGAAGAATCTCACGTTTCTTGGAAATATCCTCAACAACTAAAGTATTTGTTAAATTAATTTTCAAGAACAAAATAATTAAGTCCCAATTAAAAAAACCATATTCTCAAGACAGAGAATATTTATTAATAGTTTAAAGCATAAAAAACTCACGTGTGATACCTTCATTCATGATTTCGTGCATTTTGCAACAGGCAGAAACGATCCTTGTACTGAGCTTATCCAAGACCAAGACTTTCCACTCGCCAGTCTTCTTTAATGGCATAATGATCTCGTTCATTATTTCTATAAACCATAAGTGAAAAGTATTTACTCTTTTGGACTGAATTTTTGAGAGTCATTTTTGAATTCTTCAAATTAACGCCAAGCTAAAAAAATGGGAGTGATAAAGTTAAACGAAATTGGCATTTTTTATAGTCTCCTCGTTTAAACATATAAATTATGCGAGTTTAAATATCTCTCACTTCTACGTTGGATAAAATTATGCAAATAAGAGTGGATAATGATATAATTCACTTTTTAATTATCCTGCTAATATTTCCTCTTCAGATAGTCTTTCTCCACTACTACAAAACTGATTATCAAAAATATAATGTGAATCCATCCGATACCTCTTTAATTGCCACTATTTTCTATAAATTAAAGTATTCATTACACAAAGTGACTGAATACATCCTTCTTGAAGATAATGTCAACGATAATTTCGTCAACGTAGTTTACACTGAAGGGAACGGAAACTTTGGGATGAGTAGCGTTGTACGCGAGAATCGTTACGGTGTCAAATATTACGTCGGTCTAGTTGTTAGACAGAAGGGTACTAACAACATTGGTGTCATTACAGGCTGGGACTACTCAATGAAGTCCTCACCCATCTGGACAGAATTGAACAGTCATCTTTTTGCTGAAGACTTGTCAGTCATCAAAAAGCCTTTCTATCGAATTTACCTCTTGAATGACGACATTGCCTATTTACCAGAGAGCCTTTTAGAAGTTTACACATTAGAAAACGAGGAACATCCGAAGAAACTCTCGCTCTACTTTAAAGATTACGATGGGAGTCAATTTGTACCGGAGAAATGGCTCAAAAAGATTTATCCATTTGGATGAGGTTTTGCTACCAAGATTTAATAAATATTTTATTTTTCTGATACCTTTTTAATGTCATATTTTTCCATTTTTAATATATTAATTTCTATTATTTACTTTAGATGAAAATTCTGATTGGATTCCTACTGCTAAGTTTCAGCAACGGAAGCCTTGTAGAGCCCTATTGTCCCTTTTTCGATAATCGCGCACCAGACGCTCAACCAGAACTCAGCAATTGTACCTGGTTTAAATCCAATAGCTGTTGCAGGGACAATGAGTTGAAGATAACCTTTCAAAAGATGAAGCCTCTCCAGGGCGCATCTAATGAATGCGTCCGCTACTTGAATTATCTCATGTGCTACATTTGTAGTCCCAAGCAGTACCTTTTTTATATCGATCAGTCTCTACGCGTAAGCTAAACTTCTAGTCACAATTCCTGCATGAATGTTGTAAACTCCAGTGTAGCCAATATAAGTGAGTGTTTTTCATTTACTACGAATTCATTGAAAAATAATTACTACTAAACTTTACTTAACTAATAACTTCTTTCTTAATCTAGGTATGTGAGTCATTCTGCAATAAAATGTACCTGGCATGCAGCAAGGTGACTCTAAAAGGCTCAATATTGCAAGACATTTACACAAATGGGAGTGACTTTTGTTCAAGTCGCAACTTTGAAGTGATCTCTGATCATGGAGACGCTGTTGATCGTAGGAATTGCTTTCATCTCTCCGATGAGCATTACTCAATAACGAACGGTTTCCATATGGTTGAATATTCCCTTTTAACTCTATACTTGTTAAAAGTTGTCATCTCTAATCTTTAGTTTCTAGTGTAAAATATTTTAATGAATTGATTTCCAGTAAAAACTATAATTTGTGAAAAATAATTTTTATTTTATAATTTTAATTCAAAATTAATTAAGGAATGGCAAGAATCTTTGCTGATTTCCTTAATTTTCTGAAGTTCAAAAATTATTTTTCTATCGAACCAATAAGATTGGTTTATTTTTCACTCTTTAATCTGGTTATCATTGATTGGTTATCGACTCTTGCCTAATTCTTTAAGAATAAAATGATTTTCACAATTTAAGATGAAATTTATTAAAGCTGCTCATTTGCGGAATCAGTTAAGGACTTTACAAAATCAGGTAAATTTCCCATGAGAAATTCTATTGGAAGGATATTCATCTCGTCTGAAAACTCCTTACAAGACCATGAAACGCTAGGGTCCGTGGTAACGAAGAACATGTCTTTCTGGGACTCGAAAATCACTCGGAGCATCGAATGTCGAGTGAAGATTTGCAATTCAAAAGCATTTGCATAAGAGATTGGAAGAAGGACCTTTAACGACCTTTCTGGGATTTGGTTGAAGGATTTTATCAGATTTCGTAGGGCAATGTCTAGAAATTGGTTTTAAAGTTCATTAATTGTTAAAATTTAGTTTAAAATTTTGTCTCACTACTCAAAAGTAAGCAGGTCAAATATATTTTTTAAATTCACTTGGTTTGGTGTCTTTTAGGAGAGACCCATTTTTTTCCACCAGACGTCTTCTCAAATGGGCATTCACATAATCCAATCGCAGCAATGATAGGCTTTCCAAGTCTGCCTAAATAAAAAAAAATTATAAATTACTATCAAGTAGCATCGAGGGAAGAGTCAAGGTTTTAAATTCAGAAAATTTATTCAGAAATTCTCTCCATCATCAATCTATCTTACAATCTTTCACACTTGATTATTTTATTAAATTGATTAATTGTATTATATCATTTCTGTACATGAAAAAAAAATGGAAAGAATAGTTATTTATAAGAATTTGACGATTTTCGTTAGAAGTAAAAAAGGGGAATTGTGTAGTTTTTGAAAATGCAAATGCTGCTAACAAGGTACCAAGGGGAAGGGCTTGTTATTTCTTCACGCAATACGGACAGATGTAGACATCCAACTCTGCTTCCTCTTCTGAGCAGCCAATACAAATTTGATGGTACCACTTGCAGCATTTGTCACACTGAATCCAGTCAATAGCTTCATCCTTCGGCTCCTTACATCGAATGGAGCCACACTTTTCATCAGAGTGGAAGAGCTCTGCTGTCGGCTGAGCGTCATTGTCTCGACTCTTTGAGGTTTTTTGCTTCGGTTTGACAATGCTAGCTCTGGGAACTGCTGACTTTCGCGGTTTAATCGACTTTTTCGACTCTTCAACCCGACCACGTTTCTTTGTGCCCTTCCTGATAGAAGACTTATTAGAGGATGAAGCGAGGCTATTATCCGACTCTGCGTCACTGTTTTGCTTTGAAAGTGAAGGACTGTTTGAGGCTAAGCGCTTTCTTTTTCCGCCAATAACTTCAACTTGGTATTTTAAATCTGAATAAAACGGGCTAACCTCCTCGCCAGGCTTTAGATTCGCGCCGTTTATGTGTCCAAAGCAAATTACATCCCCGTTGTTGAGGGTTACGCCACCAGTGACACGTTTATAATTGACATAAGTCCCATTTAAGGAATGATCCCAGAGGATAAAATTACCGCGATCCGATCTCTCGATGGTGGAATGATTCCTTGATATCATGCGATTATTAATGCAGGATTCTATAACAAAGTCTGGAGGGTTTTTTGAATTGACGCGACCAATGCGAATTTCTTTTTTATGAGATTTCATATCTATGCGTTTAGGTTGGAAACAGTCTGGAGGGAAGGAGGTATATTTTATTGATTTATGCTTTTCCTGGTCTAGGTCTCCGACCCAAATTAATGAGAGGGAAGACATTAATGATATATCTAGTTTAAGATAATCTTTTGTAGTTTTTTTGATAATCCCGGTTAATTTAAAGCAATTGAAAATCTAAAGAATTTGTTTATAGTCGTATAACTAGCACCAAATCAAAAACCTCAACAAAAGATGACAATATAGAGTGGGACTAAATGAAGAACTCTTTATGTTGTTGTGAGTATATCGATAGACATGGAAATCGTAAGAGTATAATACAATGCCTTTGTGATTGTCATGACTTTGATGTTATGTGTACAAAATTTTGCTCATTCAAATCATCCACCAAAACACTAGAATTATGCCAAGTCATCACAGATGAGCTCCAAGACCGCATTAGAATACCATCCTTGAGGAAGGACAATTTGGGCGCTCGTCGAATTAAACATATTTTTACTTATTTTGCTTTCATAATCAACAGTTTATTCCTATACATTTCATCCTATGGATATTATCAGTCTTATTTTGTCGTCATTGTTCTGTATCCATTCATTCTTTACGTAATCATTGGAATTTTCTATCAAAGACTAGGAAATATGAAACAATCAGTTGAATTAATCATTGAAGAAAAATATTTGTAAGTTCACAATCAAGCCTAGAAACAGATATTGAATTAATGTTGTCTCATACATGTCTTATATCTTAGGCCCTCCCTCAGTCAGATAAAAAGGCAACTTATCAAATGTCAGAAATCTAGTCAAAACGTTAGAGTTTTCCTTCTAACAATATACTCTTTTTGGATTTTCACAATGACAATTGGCGTTACAATTATCCACCGCCTATTTCTTTATGAAATAATGATTACCATCACATTGTACATGACAGCCTTTCTCATTAAGAAGGATATAATCACTCGCTCCTCTAAATTTGGAATGACATCATCATTTGAACACTTTATCATCAACATCCAAAGGGGAGAGTTATTTTATCACATTGACGAATTGCAGACGAAATTCTGCATTTCATGCAACAAAATGCGAAACGACTTCATCTTTCATTCTTCGATTATGAACTGCTGCATTGAAAAGTCCCTGTTGAAGAGTTATCTCCTATTCTTGTCCATCGTTATATTCGCAAATGTCTATTCTATTCATCTTGCCTATTGTTCAATTTGTACGCCAAAATACTTTTACGAGCTACTGCTGTTACCGAATGACTGTTCGGATATTTACGGGGACCAGATAATGGCCGGGATTAAATCTATCATCAACGTTCTTGTGATAATTACCCTTTTGATGATTGTCAACTTTATATCTGTCCTTGGGTATCACTTTTACCGCTCATGTAGATTGCCAGCTTTGTTTCTAAACTATCTCTCAAGGGGATTATTCGAATATGATGGGACTATTATGAAACTGGACAGTAGAAATGCATTAAATCAGAGAGATGCAAATTATTCTGTAGTTTGAATGTGATAAATTTATTTAAAATTGTACGACTTTTTTCGCGCCAAATCCGATGAAAATCAAAAATTGATTGATTGACCAAAACGAAAAGAAGATTTATTTTAATTAATTTCCAAAAAGCTCTCTGCGTCTTCCAAATGTGAGGCCAAAATGGGCCGATTTATAGTTTCTATCCTTCCAAGTTTGATTTCATGTTTAATCCCTCATTTTTGGTAAGTCATGACTCATGAGTGAAATTTAAAAGAGAAATCTTGATCGTTTCATCTTTAAAAATGCGATTAAATTACACGATGACGCAAGACTTGAGAGAAATTTGAATATTTCACTACAGAGAAAAGAGAAGAAAATTTTGTCTGATGAAATTATATTCACGTATTTCAAAGTGGCCGTTTTCACGCGGTGCCCATTTGATAGATGGTCCTTTGAGTGTGTGATGCTCTTTCCTAAAAGATAATAAAGAAAAGTTATAACACTTTTATAGGTCCAACTTGGAACCTTGGAGGTTCAAGTAATAATCTTGTTTTAATGTCGAAATTTTGACTTACTTCTCCATCAGGGTTCAGTAAGACTGTTCTCACATAGGTTCCAGTGCCCCAACTATGATCAGAGGCTTCAAGATCCTTGGAGGCGGATATTGGACGAAGGTTCTTACCCCATATCTAGAAATGCAAAGGTTACATTCTGTTTTTTTTTCACAATTTCTAGTTGTTAAATTCAACAACCAATGAGATTGCTTGATAAAATTAGTATGTGACTATCCTCAATTTCAATGGCCAATAGAATGGCTCTTTTCCATTGTTAAACCTTTAGCGACCAGTAATTTTGCATGTTTTTGGCATAACATAGTTGCATTAAAGGTAAAAAATAAGCAGGTGTAAACCAAAACGTCTCTTGGTTCAGAAAGATTAATCATAAGATTTTAACGATTTTCATTTAAAAGTACACATTGTGAACCTTGATTTCTAGCTTTGATCATCAACAGAAACGAAGAATTTCCATTCTCAACTCACTTTGACAGTTCTACCACGACCTTCTGGTTCTAGGAAGACGCTCGGAGGAATTGAATATGAGACCACACTTTGATCGTGATCAATATGTCGAACTAGGGTCATTCCACTAATATCTTCCCGCTATAAATAGAATTCAATTAGCAAGTAGAAAGCGAGCAACAATCATTTACCATTTGGAATAAATTTAATCTTTTATTTTCACTCCAGTAAAATCCTAATACATTTTATTGATTGGCATATTCTACAATGAATCTTGCTTCAATTCCATTGGTTTCAATTAGCCAAGCATGAATGATGCAATGCATCATTGATGCATACTCGCGTCTCATTGGTTCTTTTGGTGACAAATAACACCATTTTTTCAAAACAGGCAATCAAACGCAATACGTTCGAAGAAAATGAATTATGGACGTTTTAAAACAGTGAGTTTTTTGATTTTCTTACTTGTACAAAAATATGAAATATTTACCTTCTTTCCGTTATTTTCTAGCACAATGTACTTTCCGTCTGGAGAACACTCAGTTATGGAGACATTCCCCTTTGCACTTCTTGTGTAAGTTGTTTTACTAGAGGCGTCATTCTTTTGATTACTTGTCGTGTTTCCTATAAAGGACGTTTTAAAATTAATATTAGAGTAAATGCTAATCAACTAAATATTTTCCATTCCCAAGAGGGTTTGTTGATATATGATAATAGGGCAGTGAGAACATTTTTTTTTGAAAAAATAACAAAATCAATTTTTGTCTAATTTGCATGAAAATTCAGGAATTCATTTCATTTTTTTTCTATCTTCGGTCAACTCTTTAAGCCTGGCAGTGATTCCCTGTTTATTAGGTCACTGTTAATTGAAAAAAGTTTATCCAGATCTCAGAGCTTTGAGAGGATGGTGATTAAATAAAGATAACTGAGGTTATTTGAAGAAGATAACTGTCCTACTGCTTATGTATAGAACGTTACTTTGCATTGACTTTTCTATTTGATATTACCTGGAAACAAGCTTCTTATGTCATACATCTTGAAAAGATCTTTGAATGAGTCTTCAAGAAATTACAGATACTAGTTATGAAATTCATCTGATCCTTGGGATCACAATTATTTCAATAGTCAAGCAAAAATTTAATTTCTGTATGCTTACACATTACTACGATATATGTAAATTTTAATACATATATTTTATATATTATATGAAATAATTGAAAATTTCGTTAACTAATATTGATTAAATATTAAAAATTGGGTACAGTGTCTCATTTAACTTGTTTAGAATACAATATAGAGTATTGAAAAGTGTATTTTATGAATGGCCCTTCAAATCATTTAGACTCCTCTTGCGTGAAGCTAAAACTCACCAGCTGTAGAAGATTTATTGCCATACCTTTTTGCACGGAGAGAAAAAAGAGAGTTATTTCATGACAGAGAATAATTTTTTGTTAATAAAGAGCCATCATTTTACACACCAAGAGATATTATTTGATAGATTTATCGATTTTATTTGATCTCATCTTTAGATTGATATCAAGATTCGTTGCCAAGTGTCAGGGCTTTGTTTAAAGAAACATTTACTTAGACTATCGATCTCGAAAAATAACAATATTCTGATACTTTTGTCTCAGAAAGGCGCAAGCTCTTTTTTTCACTTTACACTATTGTACCTGTATTTGGATTCATAGTAACAATTTGAGCAACTAACCTGTTCTCTTCAGCCTCTAGGAGTTTCCTGTAGGCGGCAATTTCAAGTTCGAGGCTCAACTTTGCATTGACTATTGACTGAAATTCAGAGAGGGTTCTTTCAAGTTCGTTATTCGTATTCTGTAGCTCCTTCCTGAGAAGGTTCCTCTCGATCTCTGACTCGCGAACATGGTCGTCGAGGTCTTGACGCGCATCGTTCAAAAGCCTCTCCAATTGGGCATTCTAGAAAGGGTTCTGGTATTACAAAAGGGTAAAGCTTTTAAAATGGTAAATAAAATGTTAACATATTTTTACAGTACCTGAAATCAGATCTTAAATTTACTCAAACTCATGATCTTTAAACAAAGATGTATCCTGAGCAAAAGGGTATTAGCGAAACTAGTTCGGAATCAACTTGGACCCTTGAATATAGAACAAACCCTCGCTTCTAGGTCAGGAAGTCGCTTGCGCAATTCGATGATCTGATTCTTGATCCGAGTATTCTCCTCACGGAGCTGCGAGGTCTCAAAGTTGCCACGATACGAATTACTGCGGACGTCTTGAATCTTCATCTGGTAGAAGCTCTCCAGCTCTCCCCGAATCATCTCCAGCTTGCTGTCGTACTCATTCTGGATGTCCCTAAGGGCTTGGGACATTTCGTTCTTCCAAAAGTCACGATTCTCCTGCGTTGTATCACGACAAGCCAATGTTGATAGTTCTTTGATTTCCTAACGAGTTTTAAGATGTTTAGGGTTTTCCTTCGCAATGCGTTTTTAAATCGAAATTTAAAACTTGGATAGTTTTAATTTCAGATTCAGTCACAAATTTAGTCAACTCACGGATTCATGAACCTGGCGTATGAAGGCAAGTTCATCTCTGAGGGATTGGACCTCATTTTCGACGTTTATATGTGCCATTGTCTCATTGTCGAGATCCTAAGAGAGGTCATTATCTTTTAATGGTAGCTGAGAACAACACTGAATCGATATTTAGTATTTACTCTGTTGAGAAACATGAAAGCAAACAAGTGATTCTCTGATTAAAATGGATTTTCTTCTCTTTTCTGTAAAAAGTTCAATCGAAGCCAATTATTTAATCAAGACTCACCGTATGAAATTAAATGCTACTCTTGCACTTCAAAGAGATTTCAATCTTGATCAAAGAGATTTAAATTGGTGATCCCATTTGAAAGGGTTACACGATTAATTTGTACATTTTGGAAACGATCATCAATGATGATTCATCATACATCGGCTGAGTGTAATTTTTATCTCAGAATATGAAAATATTTCTTATGATGACTTTTTTCCAACAAACGAAAGGTTCTATTGAGGTTCAATGTATATTGGGGCACTGCTTTTTGAAATAAGATCTTTCGTGCGCTTTAAATCTATCTACTAGATTGCTCGAAACTCTAATGTGTTAAAAAAATCCATATACAAATAAATTCTAATGGCCGCCATCGATTTTCTCGCTTTTTAAAGGCTACAGAATGGAAATATTGATATATTCTGTTTAAGCAAATTATTCCGCTTCTAAAGATAATCAGATTGTTTGAAAAATATTCTCCGTTTAGATTTCGAAATTCTGGCTAATTTTTAGATATCGCGCATCAGTCACATCTTGAAATATTTCTCTGCCCAACACAAAGGGATTTTTCGAAGGATTGTGTGTCAAATTTGCAAATTTAATATGTAGATTCGAATCTTCTTTCAGGGACACATTCAGAGAATGGTGACTGATTTTTAGAGATATTTATCAAAAGACTTCAAAAGTTAAATATGAATTTTCTTGAATGGCGCCATTTAAGAGAATCTACAAATTAGGTTTGAGAATTAATCAACAGACTCCGTATCAAAAAAAGTTGCAACGAAGTGCGAGAAGTAAACCCTAGTACAGTTTTTAATAGAACGATTGTGCTTTGGAAAGGGTGAACTCACGTTTTTGCAATTCTTAATTTCCTCTCTAAGTCTTTTAATTTCATTCTTTTGACGTTCCCTCTCATCAGTCACCCCAGAAATCTTTCTCCTGTAGTTATT
>JJOG01006421.1:0-29557 GCA_000715275.1 Gyrodactylus salaris
AGAATAACATTTTTAATTTAGAAATTATTGACTTTCTTTCAACAATCACTTGTGAAAAATAACTTGTTTCACCTCTACAGCTGATATAACCAATTAACCATAACCGAACATGAGTCAGTAATTGTCATGTACTTTTAGGGTTCATTTTTCGTGGGTACAGAAATAATTAATCAAGACCCCAATTTGTTCTCTTATACTGTCTACTCTAGGTTTGATAAAATTGTCTCTTATTCATGAAACTCTATTACTGAGGTACACTTTACCTCAAAAGCGAAAAATATCCTTACACACTTGTGAGCAGATAATTTTTCAATCTTGCAGCTGGAGAAAGGAATCTACTCTGGAATGTATTGATAAGCTTTTTAGTTTCAAATATGAGAAAGGCGTCTCATTCTTAATCTCTGTAAATTTTTACGTGTTGTGGTCAAAGGGTTTTTCTATTCTTTTTTGAACTTGAGAAGGGTCAACATTTAAGATTGATCTGGTCTTTTTACTGATTAATTCAAAGAAAAAATACACAAAATATTCATCTAGATCTTCAAGGTAAAAAAAGAGTAGTATGAAAAAAGAAACCCTATAAAAGAAAACACTTTCAATTAGACCATTTCATCTCGAGGGAATGCACATTGTTAACTTGTTTGCAGAGCTGTGGTCTCAGTCTCATGATGTAGAATTTTTCAATTATTCTAAAGCTGAGCATGTCATTTGTAGGGTTTCTATCCAGAACACTAAATTTCGACTGCATGTTATTTAATAACAGAAATAATCAATAGTTATGAACGTGGGCTTTTATTCATTGGTATTTTCAGAAGAATTTTCTTAAATATCCAGCAGAAATAGCCGTAAGAAAGATTGTATTAGTTTAGAAGTGATTAATCTTTAAAATCATTCAGACATCGAATATTTGCAAAAACCAAATAAACCACCTTGTTTTATGGAAATGTCAACAAATTAAATAAACGTCTAAGGTTTGGACACTAATGTTATTTTTCACACTTGAACAACGAGTATTCAATTATTCATCATCAATTTTTATAAAATTAACCAAAGTGCGTTATTACCAATGACTAATTTAGGGCAAACTTGCAATATTAATTGTAATTCTTTAATTCATAGATGGACCTCAACTCAGTGGGTAACAAATGAATCCTCTTTATGGCGTGCAATCATGCTCAGCTTCCTAATAGTGATCTGGCAAGTGGTGGAGTTGAACTCCTTCCTCCTCAAGCACATCTTTGTCGTGAAGCCGAGTCATTGGCTGACCCTCTCCCGTCTCGCCTTGATCACCATGTCCTCAGCGCCGGCCATTCGGTAAGTCGCTCAGATGACTCTTCTCTACTTCTCTTCCACTCTTTTATCATCCACTCTTTCCCCTCTAGGCAGTACTACCAATTGACGGTGAATCCACATATTAATCGGATTGGCTCACAGCTATGGGTATTCTTGTGAGTTGAATATAACCAAATTGCTTTTAAATTAATCTATTGACCATTAATCTGTTGATTGAACCTCTTGTTTTATTTTTTTTTCCATTCGTACTGAAACAGAATCTCTTGAATTGTTTTTCTCTTGTTAATAGGATACTGGTGTCCCATTGGGCGTCCTAGTATTTTTTTAACGTCAAAAAAATTCATAAAATAAATCAAAAATCTATTTATTTCTAAAGTTGTGAAAATCTTAGAAACAAATTCGGTTAATGGTTTGGCACAATCTGACATGACATTCGTAATTTTTCAATCATCATTTTAGAAGATTAAGATGATCGAATTTTTGATAAATTCTCGTACCATGTAGAAAATATGACCTCTCAAACTTCCGGGGACACCAGTGCCCCTGTGGGCCTAGGAGGGTTTAAAATTTTTATCTTTTTTTATATCGGTTGATAGTGTATAATTTTAGGTTCCTAACGAGAAAATTTCTTCATTTTTTCATTATTGCCATGGTCAGAAGGAAGAGCTCCTTTCTTTGGCATTGTAAATCAAATAATGAATAAATTTGAAAGAAAAATCTATTTATCTATTTATATTGTAAAAATAATCTTCATGGGCTTGATTAATTCCACGATTTAAAAATAGTTTTGGAGATTTTACCATTGTCTCTGTGTTTATCAAATATGATTGATAACTTATCATTAAGTCTTGGCGATAAGGCTTCAGAATTGAGTCTCGAAAAAGCTTAATATTCTAAACTTATTTTCTTTTTTTAGATTGAGAATATACACATTAATTTAATAATATAACCATCTATATGCGAATACATATATTTGCATTTTAAATGCAAAATATCCGTTTAAAGTTTCTACATTTTAAAATATTTTTTCAAAATTCCGCATTTTTCTGTTTATCAACCACCAATAAAGCTAATTTTAATATAATATGCCCTGATTGTTTTAAATTATTTTAGAGCGATCCTCTTTGTGGAACTCTTTGTATCGATCAAGCTCGGCTCGCAAATGTTCGAAAAGGCTGTCCTAAACAATATTCTGTATTGGGTCGCCTGGCTCATTGTCAGCTCTTTCATCATGGTCTACTTTTGCATTTGGCTCATGAAGGACAACTCAACGAATAAAAATAAGGTGAGTCCATTCTCTCTTTACTCAACATTACATCAAATATTTAAACATGTATACTTACAAGTAGCAATGTTAGCTTTAGGAATTATCTCATTTTTCAAGGTACAAAACCGAGTAAATTATTTTTCCTCTAGGGAACTAGTGATGATGAGAAGCAATGTGAAGAGGTGACGGAATGTGTTCTATGTCATCGGTCACTAGATTCGGTTCATTCCAGTGTTGATGAAAACATTTCAAAGAAAGATGATTAAGGTCAAAAATACACTTTAAAACCCTTGTTTTGTCTCCCTCACGCCCCCACCCACTCATTGTCTCTCGACATCAAGGATCACACAAAATATGAAGTTAAAAAACAAATCGACGAATTTTCACTTCTCTAAAGCTTTTATTGAAGTGTATCCATTTTTTTATTATCAAAATATTCCTCTCGCAATATGGGTATATTAACCCGCCCTGCTCCCCTCTCAATAGAAAGATAATCATGATTACAATATAGACTTGGTTACTATTTATAAGAACTCATGACTTTATTGCGCTATATTTATGTATTACATCACCAGTCTACTCTAAAGTAGGCTGGTCTAATATATTTATTGATATCAGATTTTTCATTCTTTACTTTCACAAGTTATTAGGACAGTGAACTTGTAGAAGCATTTTTAAATATCCAATCAACTTTTATACATGTTTAGAAGATAATTTGAAAATCTTGGACCTTTTCTCAGAGAATATTTTTTTGAAAACTTTGTAAAATTTTATTTTTCTCCTGACTTAAAACGTTCATGATTTCCACTATTCACAAGAATACTGAATTTTGAAAACAAGTATTCTGAATAGGAATTTGATAAACTTTTCAAGCAAATTTTTGAATATTTATATTTTATTCAGCTGATTTATGTAAAAAACGAACAAAAATCATTCTGATAAAAAATCTATCCGAGAAAAAGATTCATCTTGGCATAATTCAACTAAAATGTGATTTCTACTAGCAATCGTCAAGCCGCGGCTATAAGGGGCTATCTTGAGAAATTTATATAATAAAATTCCTATTCAAAATATTTGATGGTTCATGACCTAACATTTCTTTTGAAAAAGCAGTGCTCTATTTAAAGTGATTAGTAATATGCAAGAATAAAAATTGAATGATCCCTTGAAAATGAGAAAATGTTCGTGAATTGAGAAAAATATTCTATATTATTCACACAGAGTAAAAAGCAGTCTTTTGTCAATAATTAGTTGTCACAAGGGGAAATTAACTCTAGGCAATTTCCATATTAATCCCTCTAGATGTGCTCCTTACAATAGGGATAGTAAAGACTAATTACCATGTCCTTTGTTGAATGAGCATCCTTTATATTCCAGAGAAAACCTTGGAAATTTCCTTCGAATTACTCCTTAAAACAAGTTTAAAATGTTTTTGAATGAATCGTAGTAAAATTGATCTAGACCCCGAAATTTATGAAGCTAAGAGTATCACGTTTTAGTGCTCCTTATTCGTTTCGTTTTTTAAGTGACTATTCATTTATGAAAACAGACTGAGAATACCTGACTCTTTAGTACAAAAGGCACACAAGGGCTATAAAAAAGAGAGGACAACCCTCCTCTATCAAAACACACTGTGAATTATCGTGTCCAGCTCAACTTTAAATCGTCAACAATACAGTCACGTACTCAGTTATGATAACGACATGATTTCCTGAGATAACTCCATTCTCAAATGTCGAGAGAAAGAGATTAAAAACATTTAATTAACTCTTATCACCATGTTGCTGAAAGGTCTCGAGCAATCAGTTTTCTCTTTATTTTCTCTTGTAAGAGAAGGAATTCTTTTTAATGAATTTATTTTTCTACAAATTCAACACTTCAATCATTGTTGATATTCACGTGGGGGTAGAGAGAGGCAGTGTGTCTCGTGTGTGTGTGTTCTCTCTTTCTATCTATTTTTGCTCCAGGGTATTCTACTACTCAGAATTCTCCATCATTACTCAAGAGTTGGTATAATGTACATTAACCAATTTGTAGGTTATTAATAATATTTTTATATCTCTTGAGTAATGAGAGTATCATGAATATCTCTAGTAATTGAAACACTATTTCTTGAGTAATGATGATTTCAAGTTTTTTCTCTCTTTTTTCCAATTATTAATTAATCTACATTTTTTTATTCAGAGGGAATCTGGTATCTGAAAAAAAATTTATCTTATTCAAAAACTTGGAATTCATAATAGATCTGTCCTTGTAAAAAATTAGATTCGTCAAATTTCAACAAGTTTTTCGAAAAGTTTCATATCTTGAAATGACTTTATTTTCACCGTTCCTCGTCCGACTCCTACATCGGCTCATATTTTATAGACATCACAATATAATATTTTTGCCCAACTATTCTGAGAGAGCTCATTTGCTGTTTGGTTTTCGGATGTTTACACCTGGGTTTTCCTTTGCGTGTTTCTAATTAATGCGCGTCTAAAAAATTTACTTTTTTAATTGTGAATGAAACTTGTAAAAATATTCTCTCTAAAACCAAAAATGACTATTTCGTAGTTGCTCTAGAATTCTTAAGAGAATTTCAAGTTAATCAAATTAGCTTGTTACTATGACCGAAAGGTCGTAAGACAATTGATTTTGAACACAATTATAACGACACATTATTTTGAACAATGTGGGTGAGTGTATTGTGTAATCGAGGGAACTAAAGTTTTGCTCCTCTTTTGAGTACAGTACAGCGTAGGGAAATGTAACAAATCTTTAATGTATTAATTGACAAGAAAATTTTTTTTGCTCCCATTCTGTATATATATCTTTGTTTCTTTGGGAGGCGAAAATTATGTTCTCAGCTCGTCCATCTGGACTGAAATTTACCATTTTTCCCAATTCAGAAATAACGCTGAAGAATTTCAACTGTATTTGAGCGTATAATCCTCGAGGCAGTAGAGTGTTATTGATTTTGGATAAAGAGAGAAGAATCCGGTAACTTTGAATCTCATAACTTAAAAAGCCCTACCAACACCGTTAAAATCAAAAAAATACCACACAAAATTGTAAATTATAATTTTTAGGCGAAATCAGATTTTTTTCAATTTTTGTGTCATTCAAAATAATATCTGATCAAGGTGACATGAAAATTAAATAAAAGTATTCTTAGGCTATAGATTTAAAATAGCATTTTTTTTATGGGAATGATGTTGAAGCCAAATAAAGGTCCAAACGGAGGGATAGTTTAATGCTCAATTACATGAAAATTGAACAATGTAATCTGTGCGGATTAAAAGTCAGCGACTACCTGAGCGTAGTACAATGGAGTCAGTAGAATGACAATAGAGCACATTTGACGAAACCTTTCCGCGTAACGAAGGCCTATAATCATTTACTCAGGAATCCTTTTTCAAAGTTTGATTGACATGGCAACTATACTGGTTTTATTGATAAAGTTGGAGTAGGAAGACTTGATGTTATCACTTTTTTTTTTCAATACTCCTTCAAGACGAATTCAGTTTAACGAAAGATTATACGCTATGTGTTGTATACCGCTACTCTAAGAGAGGTATTTCATCATTCTTTTGTTATCCAACAATCCATCCATTTGTTGCCCATCACCTGAAATTAAATTCTCCACTCTTTTAAACGTGATAATGATCGTTTTCTCTCTTGAGAAATCTTTCTTTGCCATAGTTCACCTCTCAAGTTTCACTATTTTTTTTCACACTAAGAACCTGCCTTACTCCTCTTAATATCCGAGGATTTTTATTATTTGCACTCACACTTTTACTACAATTCATTCAAAAATATTTTCTACAAGATTTATTATTTCATTCAAAATTACTTGAAATTTTACGAATTCCTTTTACTACGATTCATATGATGTTTTACAAAATTAAAAAAAGGCAACAATCAAAATAACGTTTAAAAGTCATTACTTCAATTCATTCAAGTTTTGAGTAAAAACTTGTTTATCTGAATGCTATTAAAATGAAAATAATTCGAAAATTTCAGATTTTCTTCAGCAATTTCGTAGCCTCGACTAGGTAGAGTTGCCTCAAATATTTTTCCTAGGACGCATGTTGGTGTTAACGAAAATAGTGTCAATTTTCACTATCCACCTTCATTATGTCACCTTCACAAAACCTGAATATTGAGTAATATCCACTTGTGATTTATTAATTTGAAAATATTAATCCATGAAATTCAAGTTGTCAATAGTTTCGAATCAAATATAAGCCTTCCAACCATTGTCGTATCGACAGGAGAATGAACTAATCCCATCTGAATGGTTTCAACCCTAGTATTATTGTTTTCAAATTATAATCAGACATGGCTAATTCCTAATTGTATTTATTATTACAACACATTGTTCAAGGTCGTGTACTGGGTCCTTTATATGGGCAACAGATGGCTCAATTTTCTATACAAAAACACACTCGTATTCAGCTGTGAGCCTTGAAAAATGAATAATCTCGTCAATGGACTTTTTAAAGAAACACACAGGGTTGAGACAAGAGAGGACTTTTTGGGTTAAATAATCAATCATAATTGATATTTGACTGACAGCTCAGGAAAAGGGATTCCCGGAGACGTAATCATTTTCTCATCATTCTCTTTCTAGCGTTGAGAGAAGATGCGCTAGCTCTCATCTCTCCTTTGATGATGATATGGCGTTATGATAAATATATGTGTCAAATTATGCAACTTTGTTACTTTTGCATTACTTGTGAAATTAATTCCCTTTTTCCCGTCTTCTCAGCAAGAAAGCATACACCCGCTCTCTTTCTCTCTCGTGAAAGATGTTTGCCTCTGCAGAATGAAAGAAATTATTAATTAAATTCTTGAGGCAGAATCTTTTCATGATTTATTTTTCCATTTACTCAGTCCTAATTAGTTGGTCCAAATGCCCCTTTTTTAACATGTTACAATGTGAAAAGATAATTTTAATTCATAAAAAAGTGTTATATTTTTGTCCATGGAAGCCCACTAAAAGAAGAAGAATTTCACTCAGAAAAATTCCTTTAAAATCAAAACTGAATTGATTCGTTCCGCTCTATTTCTAGTAACCATGTCCTGAAAATAGGCATTTGATAGTCCGAAGCATCATACATAATACTGAATAATTGAATATCATAGAAATTAGCTCATATTAATTATCGGGCTTAGTTTGAGGACTCGTGTATGTACTCCTATTCTTCATTCAGTCGATTGAATATCCAAGACAATTCCTCAAAACATTGCTTGTCTCTACTCCTGCGATATGTTGTGTTATTAATACACGTGTCAGTCTAAAATCCTTACATAATGTAATTCATTCATACATACTGAGTGTACGCTGTTGAGTGAAACATTTAACAGCTCATTCGATTGAAAAGAATACCCAAGAAGGATTTATTCTCTTCATCTCTATTGCATCTATTGTTTCTCTATCTTTTTCCAGTCCCCTCCGCCCCATTCGTTATCTCATTCGATAAATGAATAGAATAGATAATGTTGTTTTTTCGTCATCCAACTTAACTTTGTAGAGATAATTTGAGAAAATTACAAAAATTTGTTTAATTTTCATCTTTCATCTTCCTCAAATCAAAGGAATTATTTTTGTTATCATTAATGAGTAACGGATTTAATGCTCAAATGACCATTGCAGCAGATATGCCTCGTGTATTTAAGAGCGTAGTTTGAAAAATAAACTTCTTTACTATTGAGAAATCTTTTTACTACGAAAAGAATATTTTTCATTCAAATATTTTTTTACTATTCCACCTGTCTAAAAAAGCCTGACCTTTCTGTGAAAATTGTTGATTGAAGGCGAATGAATTCCTTTAGTATACACATCAAATTTTCATTTTCCCTTCTTCTGTGAATAATGGAGAAAGATTTTCCCTAATCTTCAGTCATACCCTTTCCCTTTTGCAGACTCTTGTTTTTTTACAACAAAGCGCTAAAAGTCATTCCCTTCTCATCATCAACATTCTTTGTGCAAAAAGGATATTTTCTTTGATATGGTAAACAAAAATTTCATAGGATTTTTTTTTCAAAATTTTGAGATTACACTTTTTCCTTCTTTTGATAATCTATTTTTTTAGTAAAAATTTGCGACTAGATATTACAGCGAATAGATTTTATATCAATAAAAATATTCCTTCTCTTAGCTTCCAAAGGTGAAATGAAGCATGTAGGATGATTTTCTTAATAGCTGACAATTTATTGCTCAGTCCTTAGAATTGATAGTTTTTATTAGCGCACAGGCAATTAATTATTATTTAATAGAGATAATTCATTCTTAACGATAATTAATGATCGTCCTTTTATTCTTGAAAGAAATTTTGAAATATTATTTTAAAAAACCTCAGATAAACTCAAAATAATTTTTACCTCTTTTTTTATTTAAATTAAAAAATCATTCCATGTTTAAAAGATGTTGATTCTGATATTCAAATCAATCAGCCAGGGTGTAGTGAGGGAATGTCTTAATTATTGAAATCTTTCCAAAAAATCTAGTTGCCAACACATGGAATTAAAAATGAAACAACAATGATCAACAACGAGGCTATCTTTTAATCTCTCTCTCTCTCTCTCTATACGTAATAGCTGGGCTGTTTTCGTAATATCAATATCTAACTATAATTAAGCGATCATTTTTGTCGAGATGTTGGCTAGATTGCGTGCTAGTCCTCCCCACACACACATGGCTCCCAACGATTTGATATCGTGGATAAAAATTCGTCCGCCTCTTGTTCCCTTCCGAATCAATGATCTAATCCCTCAATATGGAGACAGAATGATGTTATTCGTTTGTACCTCTCCGCCTTTCCTGTATCATCACTTTCACTACATATTCTTACCTAATATTTTACTCTGATGACCCACATTTTTACAAAGTCCATTAGCCTTTTTTATACTAAAATCTTACTCTTCCCTTTTTACTACAATTCATTCAAATATCTCTAACCTTTTATTTACTACCAAAATTCATTAAAATAATTTTTCTATTTTCGTGGTTTGAATATTCTCTGTATTTCAATTGAATAACTATAAGTTGTAGTACAGAAAAATTGTATATAATGTAGAGAATTAATCAATCAAATTAATCCTCTTTTTCTTCTTCTCACTCTTTCATATTCCTTACACTCTCCAAGGAGTCTACACTTTGTGTGTACACCTTGGAGAATATTGAAAAAATATATATATTTCTTTGCTCGAAAAAAACTCGCGTATACTTTTTTCCATGTTCTTGTATATGCTTTGGATAGATCCAACGATCAAATCGATTTAAAGAGAGAAGGAAATATTTTTGCGTTTATTTGTGTCCCCCTTTTGAAAGGATTAGCGGTGAATGTGAGGGATATCTTTTATTTTTATCAAAACACACTACTCACACACATACATGATGTATACTCACTAGTATACACCAGTGCGCAGAGTTGTAATTGTATCTAGCTCAGCCAATGAGTGGAATATTTGAGTATACCGGAGTATACTCAAACTCTAGCCAATGAGAGTCCTTCTCATGTGTCCATTATGGCGATATTGATGTTTTTACGCGTATGGAGCAAAATCGAATATCATTTTCTCCCCTCACTAGCTCTAGACACTGGTTTACCAGAGCATTGCAAAAAACCTCAAATTATTCGTGAGTCTTATTACAAAAACTTGGTTGTCATGTCTATTATGTTTCAACGACAGTCTAACTTGAAAGTAACATATTCCAGAGTCGTTATGAAACAAAAGGAACAAGTGTCAACATTCTCAGATATTCGTTATGATATTCTCAAGAACCTCTCCACGTCAAATGCGAACATGGTGACGACAAACGGTGACATTAATTACCCCATGGAGCAGAATTGCGTTAATATGAACGGTTGTAACAATGATGTCTTATACCACCGGAATATCTGCTCTCCCCATAGATATCAGCCGGCTGTGGATCCTTGCATTATTAGCGAACAAACGAGGCTTAAAAAGGAGGAATTCTCCAACAACTTTTCTCTGCCCCTCGTAGCTGCAGCGGCTCTCGTGGCCAAAGTAAGTATCCACAACTTGGGTCACCAAGTAATTGAGACTAAACGAATCCCTTCTATTCTAGCACACAAATGGAAGTCATGCCAATTCGTTAAACGTAAACAACTCCGGGTCCTTAAAGCTGGACCAATTGGTCAATAAGGACTGGAAGGAAAAGTATAACAGTGGAATTTCATTTATTAACCGCAAACTAAGCGACACCTTCAGTTATGACATTCTGGAGAAGCCCTCCAACGATGAAGCCTTCTCCCCGGCAATGACGCAGCAGTACCTCCCCACTCAATACGACGGAATGCAGGTTGTAGAAAACAACAACCAGACACCAACAGAACAAGGATATTCACTAAATAACCAGACTCTTGGTAATTTACGCATCGACTCTGAGAGTATGGGAGAGACGGACAGCTCTTGTGATCCCATTGCCGTCAGTAGCAACACGAGTAGCAATAACACTGAAAAGTCCCTACTCAACATCTCCAGTCCGCCAAAGTATAACGGCGACGAGGATGGGTCTGGAGTGAAGATGAACCTCAACTTTTACGATGAACAATTCTACGGCAGCAACATCAACGACGCCTACAACATGTACCATAATGCCACTGGGGAGAGTAATAATAACCGGATTGGGGAAAATTACTATTCTCATCTACCCTCGGAAGACTTCAAGCCTATTAACTCTCTGTTCCGTGGCGGCAGCATCGAGGAATACAGCTCCTCGTATCTTGAACAGCGCCTATATCAATCGAATAGATACTTGTCTTCTAGTTCTAATTCGAATCTGGATTTTAATAATGGTAAGCATCCCTTGTTTGCATTGGGTGTGGAGATAAATTAACTTTTTTTTGCTTTTTTAGAATTAAACTCCAACCTTTGCTATCCGATTGATAAGAAGAGTCCCCATGCAACCTTTCAGTATTCGCAGATGCACTCTAATGAACTCTCACAGTTACCCAATCAATACGAGGCCCATTCAGGGTTCAATGAAGATGACTTCCTCTCAAATCGCCAAGTGATGCAATACAAGACCTATCACGATAGCCAGCTGTTGTATTCGCGCATCTCGAATTTGTCGCAGTCCAACGAGGGAGACAATGAAAATTCAAAGAATGAATCCGATAAAATTTCTGTAAAGAATTTCCATCATAACGGAGATGCCATGTCTGGCGTTAACTCTGAGGAGCAAATGAGCAATGATGATTGTAGTAAGTTTTCAATGAATTCATTCATCTGTACTACGCAGTTAGTCATGAATGTAGTGAAGAGAAAAATGTTCTCGCCTTTTTTTTACTAAATTCATTGAGAATTCCAATTTTTTTTCAAAAAGAGTTGATATAATTTCTCATACATACAGGGAAAGGGATTAATTTTAAATAATTCAACATATGTTTTTTCAGTTGTTCGATGAATTGTGCCCAAGAAATTTACATTCTATTTTACATTAATTAAGGTAATCATCAGAGAAAACAACGTCGTGAACGTACTACTTTCAATCGACATCAGCTGGCCATGCTCGAAGATTTATTCAGCAAGACAAGATATCCGGATATCTACGTTAGAGAAGAATTGGCCTTGAAGCTACGCCTACCCGAGTCACGTGTTCAGGTCTGGTTCAAGAACCGACGGGCCAAAGTCAGAAATCAGCAGAGGCAACGCGAGGCGATTCTCGTTAATTCGAATAATCAGCTCTGCCTAACAGAATGTTCGTCAGCTCGATGAAAGGTTGTCATCCCGCAACAATTTTGTCTCCTATTGTACATTTTTCCTTAATTAAGAGCCCTCTAGAGTCTTTCATGAAAAAAAATTGCACAACTATTCCAAGAAATATATCTAAAGGTATTATAAAAGTATATTATGAAGTCCAAGCTCCTTTCTTTACACATAAAGACTATTATTACCAGCATTATTCCTATATATTCATTTTTACATGTTGAAAAATAAAATCTTTAAAAAATCATTCTACTTTTAAGTAGTTGGTTATAATTTAGTATCACATTATTTCTTGAAACAAACAATGTTGTTCCAACAAAGTTTTAACAATTTACATCTGATGCAGTGCATCAACAGTTGGGTCTAATAAAAGAATAAGTTTAATCAGAAGTTAAAATTAGAACAACACAAAATTAGTTTAAAATTTAAATATTCAAATTAAATTACCACAGAAAAAAGAATATTCAGAACGAATATATTATTTGTTTAAATTAGTCGTCAATGCAAAAAAGTTAGAATGCCAGAAAAGCTTTCTGTCCTTGTTATCGACACTAATCCCATCATAAAGAGAATAGACTTATTTGGTTGCGCTCAGCGAATAATTACAGTACCAAATGTCATATCTGAAATTAGGGATCAAGGGACACGAGAATATTTGTCCTCTCTCCCTTACAGAATTGAAGTTGAAGATCCTTCAGATGAAAGCATGGCTTTGAGTAAGTCATTCGCTAATAATTTTTCCTTCCAGTTAAACATTTATCTGTCAAAACCGGTGATCACAATGTTCTCTCAAAGACAGATCACGAGGTTATGGCTCTTGTCTTGGACTATCACAAGAAAATAAATTCCACTTATCCAGAATTTCTACCTATCAAGCCATTACCAAACCTTGGCAAGATAGCCTATGGTCATTATAAACCAAAGAAAGTAATTGAAAACTTTGTCAGCCGCGAAAAAGAAGAAAATTCGAATGAAAAGGACGAATGGACTCCGGTCACAGGGAGATCTACGCATCGAAAGAAACCCTTGGACGCATTTGAAGGAATCGACGATGACGACTGGATCACGGAGGAGAATTTCGATGAAAAGAAGCTGCTCAACTTTGGGTTTCCTGACACTTATACGTGAGTGTTTCTATAAATAGTTTTAGTTCACAGCTCTGTTAATTATCACCATACGGATTGCATTTTTATTCCCAAAATAATTGTTTTTGATTTGCCGGCGATTTGTGGAATTTTTAGCCATTCGTGGCGAGAACTTTGTATTTTTGTTTACCTTTCTTAAGAGACAAAAAAAATATTAATTTTAAATGCATTAAAAAAAAGTGTTAACTTTCTGAACGAAGAAGAATTTCTTGAGTACCTCTTAATGATTATTCTAATTTCTAGTGATACTGTCGAATCGTTAGAAGAGGCCAAAATCGATTTGGGCTGCATGACTTCGGACTTTGCCATGCAGAATGTGCTCTTGCATGCCAACTTGAAGTTGGTCAGCTTCGACAAGATGCTCATCAGAGAGCCCACCGCTAGAATCTTGTGGTGTACCGCTTGCCAGAGAGTCTGTCGAAAGAGAGATATATTCTTCTGTCCCAAATGCGGCCATGCACAACTCCATCGCATCCCAGTGACCCTGCGTGATGATGGCAATTTGGAGTTTCATTTCAACAAGAATTACCGCCCCAATCTCAAGGGAGCAGTGGTGAGTAACGTTTATTTTTCCCTTTTTATACCCAGAAGTAGTTTTATTTCAAATATCCACCAAGATGTGCCTTACAGAGCACATACGGACACCAAGTTAATTTACTTTAATCATACTACTTCTAAGGAGTGGGAAAATGAAGTATTTTAATATTTCATTTAAACTATCTTTCTTTCTTAAGCATCCAATTAAAAAGCCCCAAGGCGGTCAACATGCAGACAACCCCATCTACTGCGCCGATCAACGCATTCCCGATAGGAGACTGCCCAAGTCCAAGAAGAACGTTGACCTCTGCGCCACTAACGGCCTTCTCTCCAATGAAATCGACCTCGTGGATGCTTTCGCCAGGTGCGGCATGTCGGCCACAATTGATGACGGCAGTGTCTATCCCTTAAACGATGTGCAATCTCGTGGCTTCACCCTCGGCATTAGAACCGATGGGCAGATCCCAATTGAGCCATGGAGACGCGTGAATGGCTATCACGGCCTCAGACCAACTAAAGGTAATCCCAATGCCCTCAAGAGATTTGGAAAGAAGTGAAAGAATAAAATAGGGACGTTTATAAAGCTTGAAATACTTTTTGCTTTTCTTTGCAGAAATAAAAGGGTAGACTAGAATTGTTTCAATAATAATAGGAATCATTTTATTATAACCCCATCTTCTTGACAGATTTTTTAAAAGAGTATTTATGTATAAGTAAAATAATCAGTTAATTGACATAATCGCAAGACTCTTGCACTCCTCATCGGGTTCCCTTTTGATCAACTTGGACATGAGCTGTCTCACCTCCCCTTCTCCCTCGAGATTCTCATTCAACGAC
Source organism: Gyrodactylus salaris (assembly GCA_000715275.1). Taxonomy (NCBI): domain Eukaryota; kingdom Metazoa; phylum Platyhelminthes; class Monogenea; order Gyrodactylidea; family Gyrodactylidae; genus Gyrodactylus; species Gyrodactylus salaris. The sequence continues at coordinate 14,800 of JJOG01006421.1, forward strand.
AAGACCAATCCAACACTCGTAATCGCCGACCTCCGTATGCAAGTTTCTGGGCTCTTTATAAACACCAGGCAGGCGTCCAATAATTCCCTGGTCATTACCTTCCACCTTAGATGGCCCTTGGAACAGCTGTATACGACACCGAGGCAGGAGATCAACTGACCCAGAATCATACAATCCCTCTGGTTGTGCCTTTCCACAGACTTGTTCAACCTCTCAAGAGCGTTCAGCAATTGTTTAAACACTGGCCCAGAATATTCGTGGAAGATGTTCACTCTGTCTCCCTTGAATTCATTCAAAGCAGTCTTGAGGGAATTCTTTAACCTCGGCCTAGATTCCGACAGGGTAATGGCAGAGTTGGTTATTGCATAGATGATGTCTGATTTTAGAGAGAAGGCAGTTCCACAATCGGCCAATTGAAGCACGAGATAACGCATAACTCTATCCGGATCAATGCAGGCTATGTGAACCAGTGATCTGAGTCTTTTTTCACTCCATTCCGTATCATCGTAAGGAAAAGTGAGGTTTAGAATGACACGTGTAGCCTCCAAGCTAACATCCTTCGCCATAACCGGATGCTTCAGGAGAATTTGATCAAGGCTATTTATGCATAAAGAGAAGAGCTCAGTATCCTCTGGACCATTGCAGGACAGGCCATCTAGACATTCACGAACGTAGATTGGCGACTTGGAATTTTTCCATTCACTAGTATTTTTCACGGAGGCATCTTCCACGTCTCCGGTGTAGCCACCAAGGTCAGCTTCGTCGTCACTGTCCAATTCAATGATTGCATTTTTCGACAATGCAGCCACTGCAGGTTCAGGCTTACTAGGAGTGACTTCATCTTCAAATTTGTGCTCAGCTATGCTGCGAAGAATGTTTATGTTCTCATCAATCGCTACATCAAACTTTAGGACGGATTTGTCTTCTGAATCAAGAGGGAATTTCATGCTGTTCAATAGAATATGTGAAACCTCTAGGCCCATATTGCGAACCTCGTCTCTATTCGATGAAAGATGCTTTGAAGTGCCTTCCAGGAGAATTGTTGTGAACTCGTGCAAATCCAAGATTTCTCCCAACTTTTTGTAAATCAATAATATCACTGAGGAAAGATACAGTCGCTGATAGACTGACGCTCCCTCGATTGAATTCCTATCTGACCAGAGACTGAGAGCTTTGGAAAAGAATCTTTTCCATTCCTTTGCAATGTTGCAAGTTGATTCAAAGAGGAATCTCAAATGGCTAACGCTGTTGAATATTCTGATGAACAGGAGCCGTTCAAATATCTGGATAAATTTATCAAAGGACTCATCTTCGAGAAGTGTAAAGATATCCTTTGAAAGTTTATGTCGCTTCTTAGTTATTTCAATTATGAAAATCTCCAAAGCATTTGACCTGAGGAGTGTAGCACAAGATTTAATCTTTTCATCGGATAAATACTCTATCAAATAGTCTCTCTTGCGACTCTCTTCCACCAGAAGAAATGAGTAGATTGCGACAAATGAAACGGAATTTAGGGCAAAAGAGAAAATTAGTTCCTTCTTTTTATTAATCGATTGGTCTGTGAATTTGAATGCAGCGAGAATTGAAATAGTCTTGATGTAATTTTCCTTGAATAGTACATGGCTATCATCCGTTTTGTTGAATAATAGCTTCAAATTATCCTCATTGAAAGCATGACAAATTAGGGGTAGAATATTCACAATCTTTGAGTATATTGGCAGTTTCAGGTATAGTAAATTAACCACTGATAGTAAATTTTCATCGACATCTCTCTTATTGTTTTCATCAAGTACAGTAAAATTCTCAACCAATTTGACAATTTTTTGAGAATTCATTTCAATAAAACAATCAATGTTTGAAGCTCAACTCATTCTTATAAATGTTTGGATCTTTCAAATTCTTGTTGCTCAACATTTTATTTTTAAGTCACCTTGTACAGTCTGACCATTTGAATTGTGACCAGGAAAAGTCTCGAAATGTTGCGACTATTGTTAATGAAGTGAGTTTATTCCATTGACTTTTTTAGCAAATCATTCCTACTCTTAAATTCTTCAAAGTTAACGTAACCCAAGAATGTTACTTCAATTTGGAGAATAGCCTTTACTACGAATATGAAAAAATGAAGATGCATAATAGTGAAAGGGACTGGGAGTGTCGAGAATGCGGAAAGCGTTTCTTTGATCAACAATTTCTAGATCAGCACATGTTAAGGAGACATTCAGACTTTACTAATGTAAGTAAATTGTATAGTATTCAATGAATACTTTTCATTATAATTATAATGTGATTAAGCAGATACTCTTCAATGAGGATACATTAACATTGTAAAACCATAAACAATAAAAGGTTCTATTATAAAAAAATTAAAATAAAGAATCATTAATATTTTGGCAACACCACCAGACAAAAATCCAATTTTTATGTATAGTAAATATGCAATGTTTTTCTAAACATACATTTCAGGGTAATATTTTTCGAATTGATCCTGTATTATGTTTAAAAGATAACCAATTAAACTAAAAATAACAACAAATATTTATTTCAATGAATAAAAATAAAAAAATAATCTTAAAAAATCTTTAAAAATTAGCAAAAATGGCATATTATTTTTTTAGTGATTCATACTATTATTTTTAGTTTTCAAAAAGCTGTTTTTGAATTGAGAGACATGGAGCTTTCACACCCAAATATCAATTTTTATTCGCAGAACTGCTAGTAAATCATAACTGAAATATTTTTCAAACTTTGATTCAATCTATTCAGGGCAAAATCAATTGTTTAGCTGACCATTGCCAAACACTTCGCTGTGAGAGAAAGTTCGATGATGGCTTCTGGAATAGAGTGTTGTGCAATGAAAAAGAATTTGAAGGTTTAAAGTCGACTTGTTATCTCTCCATTCCAAGATGCGTCTCAAAATCATCTCTACATTATCATCTAATTGAAGATTGGTTCAAAGAACAATTTTGTGACAAACTGAGCTGCAAGCAATTTTGGGAAAAGAAGGTTGAAAAGAGCAATTACTCTGAATTGGTCGTTTATATAATCATGACCTTTGTTATGATTTGCATAGTGTATGCTGTTATTTGTATCAGATGTACGAAGATTAATTCGCATGATAAATTCTTTGGTGAATTTTCACCCTCTTCTCTATCGCTAAATTATGTAACCAAAAAAGGCCTCTAGAAGTCTATATTTTGAACTATGATACTTTTTAATTCTTCAATATAAATTTGTAAATATAATTCAGTGCTTTTCCATATTTCAACTCATTCTCATATCAGCACATTAGAATTCAAATTTGAATTTGACTAAACGATTTATTACAAGTCTTGATAAATTATCAAAATTGTTTATTTAGTTGTAAACTTTAAAATGGATTCAACTACAAACGATACAGATGTACAATTCTGGAAGGATAAAGCCAACGAATTCATACAAAAGTACTTTGAATTATTAATGAATTAGATTCAACACAGAGAGAGAAGATTTCCTAGAGTATCAGTCAAATTCGAGAGAGTTGGAACTTGAACTAGAATCTCAGCTTAATGCTCTGGAAAAAGAGAATAAAACACTTTCATTTCGTAACGATCAGATTTTAGATGAATTCACACAATACAAAGTATGTCCTCTAATTATTAGAATTTACAATTATATTTTAAATGTCGTAGTCAAATTATTTGGACTCTGTATAAATCCTGCATATAATTCAGTGTAGACTTTTTACAGACGCTCAGTGTTACTTTCGTATTCGAGCTTACTAAAACAGCAAACTATTTTTTTAATGAATTTTAATTACAGTAGTAATAATTCAGCATTTACTTTTTACGTATTAAAACTTTGGCAATATACATAGAAATGTCGTGCCATCCATTTTTTATGAGTTTTAAATTAGACTAAAAAAGTTCTTAAAAAACTAAAAAGAAATTTGCTGTGATTTCTTCTAAATTATACATTTCCCTAGGAATCTGCTGAATCAAAGATTATTGAATTCAAAAGACACAGTGATAATCAAGACAAGGTAATTTCCACAGCAAAAGAGGAGGTTGAAAATTTACAGAGACGCATCAGATTCCTAGAACAACAAAACGATGATCTGGAGAGAGCTTATCGTAATGCCACCGTCTCCCTAGATGACTTTGAGAATAAGCTCAACTCAGAGTTGGAGAAGAATGCCATTCTCGAGAATGAGTTGGATGAAAAGGAGAATCTGCAGATAATCATTCAGAGACTGAAGGATGAAACAAAAGACTTGCAACAAGAGCTGATAGCTAGACAGAAGAAGATCAAGAACGAAGCTGAGAATGCCCACCGGGAGAGCACGCTCAGCCGTGAGGAAATTAGCCACGTGCCGGAATCTCTTCTAACGAAGCCCAAGAATCTATGCCTTACGCCCAACGCCAAGCTCCTCCTAAGTCAACGATCTACAGTTGGCGAAAATTTGCCGCCCTCCGTTAGATTTGCTGCCATTAACATTATTAATGATATCTTGAAGAAAGTCGGAGTGAGTTTTGTCACCGATATTGATTACTAGGACACTGGACATTTTTTCTGATCATATTTTATTAAAACTAAATCATTTCAGAAAATTTACATAGAGCCGTTAATAAGCTTTCTTCGTAGCATAATAAGGGGCAGGTTTTAGTCCATCGCTCTGGGATTATTCAATTATTTTTTTAAAGGTCTTTTTATTGATTATGCTACATTTTGCATCAAGGCATAAAAGATTTGCCATTCAAAATAGGAGAGTGAAGAAACAAAAATAATATTTGAATGAATGTAGTAAAAATGCCAATATTTGAGATTTAAAATTCAATTCTTTCTCTGCATGAATTGCTCATTTAATTTATTTGGGATTTGATTAATTTCATTCTCGTTGTGTATCCCTTTTCAAGACACATTTATGCTATGGTTTCTGCAAATGGTAAAAGTGTGCATTAATAAAAGATAGACATTCAAAAATATTTTACTGATTAAAGCAAAAAAAAACATCAACTCAATAGTTTTCTGTGCGTAGTAGATGAAGCCAGAAAAATTAAAATATTGTCTAGATTTAAAAAAAACTTTTTTTTTTCATAACGTTTCGATTTGATACCATGACCTGAGCAAGAACTCTTTTTGAAAAAGCACAATGTATTGTTTTTCTCAGTGTGCAAAATTCACACTCTGATGAAAACCGCAAATTTATACCATTTTTTGTTAAGTACACAAATTTTGAATACACAACGTTGAAATGAAGAGTTTGAGTGATTTGACCTACATAATGGACACTTTATATTTATGTATTTTTATCTTTTTTTACAGACAATTGAAAACAGGATGGGTACCTTGTATAACTTCTACGGGTCCCAGTGCGATGAAAATGTTCTGTGATTAAAGAAAGTTATTTTCGAACAACCCCTTCCCCACCCCTTATTGCCGCTCTTGTGAATGAATGGAGTATTTTTTATTTTCATTCTCAAAATCACTCAAGAAACGTCGGTACACTCACTTTTTGTTTTGTTTGTCGATGCTGTTTAGTGTGAGGTTGCAGTGGAGATGATGTGAAGAAAGATGAAAAAAATTGATTTATTTTATTTCTCGAATTTTGTACTAAATTTTATCCTTTTTTTGAAATGATGATGACGAAAATAACGGAGTGTGAAAGACCTCGCAATGCAGATGAAAATAAAAGAATTAAAGACTTATTATTTAATAAAGCTACAAGCAATCTCATCATTTTATCTGAGCTCAAGAAGTAGAACCTTTCTCTTAGATTCTCAGAATATTCAATGCATAAATCTGTATTTTTTTTTGTCATGAATAGTTCATGTTTGCCTAGCATCTATTGAAAGTTGACCGATGTGCTCCAAAATATTGTTAAAATAATAATTTTCACAGAGAGAACTCTAATTTTAAAACATGAATGAACTCTATCATAATTCATCTGTACAGTGTAATATCAAATTAGGATCATTAGGTCATGTTGGAATGAACGATAAAATCTCATTTGTGAAATGTACAGTAGGCCACTGCTAATTGAAAGACGTTTATCCAGATCTCACAGTTTTGAGAATACAAATTCGATGAAAATATTTCTTCAAATAACCTCAAATATCTTTTGGATAAGCACTACTCATAAGTAAACATGGTTGAAAGATCAGATTCGATCAACTACAAGTTCATTTTTGTATTCAGAGATGATCAAAAAGTGATTTTTTATAAAAATTGGACGTGTAAAGTGATTCATCACACCTCTATCTAAAAATGGTGTTCCACTCACGAGAAGTGCCTATCCAAGAGATAATTGCGGATATTTGAAGAAATCTTTTCATCGAATTCGTATTAAGCATTCTCTATATTTCTCAAAACTGTTAGATCTGGATAAATTTTTTTTACAATTAGTAGTGGCCTAATGTACAGTAATTCTCATGTAGATTATAATTAATAATCTACGATAATTATCGTCTATTGATTCATTTTCTTTAGTTTTCTTTCCCAACAAGTCATCGTTGAAAATACGATCAGTGCACATTTGTATTACGCTGGTTTTTCCTTGAACACTACCATAAGGGGGAGCATAATTAAATCCACTTCTTTTATATAATTTCAATATACAGTACATTGTACAGTAAATATATCTTGTTTAACTTGAATAGTTCTTGAGAAAACTATGAATGAATTTTGGCAGTAAAAATATTACAATTTAAAACGTATTCAAATTCATTCAATGTTTTGAGCTACAGAGTATCTTGTATTTTTATGAAGAATCAAGATTAGATTATTAAAATCAAAGAATAGCGGATTTAATCATGCTTCACGCAGTAACCAAGGAAAAACCTAACCCGCGCAATTCAAATGTGCTCTGAACTTATTTTCAACAATGACTTGTTCGGAATGAAAACTGGAGGCCACAAATGAGATATTATGGTTCATTCTATTGCCATGTATGCAGCGATTATATACTGGGGAAATTACTAAACGCCATTAGTTTCTCGATTAATTTTTAGTTTATTTTTGTTTGAATAATTCTTGGCTCAATTTTGAATAGTGTACATTTGGGGGCACTTTGTTGCCTAATGGGCTGCCAAAAATATAACTTTTTGCCAACCCGCATATGACAAATCTTCACTTTCCTAGCTTATGCTGTGGAATCCCAGCATCTTGATAAAAATCATGGAATTAATTATCCTCAAAGAGTCTAATATCTGTATGCGTGATGCGGCCCTTGAGTGAATCCATGTGTCGTTAGGTTTTTCTGTGTTGATCAATTAAGAAGCATTTTCTTAAACTGGTCAATGACCAGTGGTCATTGAATGAGAGAGCATGGTTAACAACCTTCAGCGAAAGAACCATTTTGATGAATGGAGAGGTCTGATATTGTAAGAACCATCAATAATCTTAGCATTGCAAGCCCTATGTGCTAATCTTTATAACTCGTTGATAAGTTGAGACTTTGTAGTTAGGAACGTCCAATTCGACCGAAAAGGAATTCATAAAAGTATTACATTTGTGCTATGAATAAAAAATTAATTATATAACATCTTGTGGAGGGAGTTGTACCTGATGGTTTGGCGAGTGTTGTGCTGATGAGTTGAACCTGTGCACGCATTAAGTTGAAGAAAGATGGCATAGCTGATCCTTCGACACCAAAGTGGTTGGAGGTTTGCTTGTACGAGCGCTTCTTTATAGGGCATAAGTCCAGTACAGGAATTTGCGTTGGATGCTTTCTGTTTTGATAAGGGTCTTCTTCGTTACTGTAAGGCTGAAAGCAGACCCATAATCGAGGACAGGCAGGATGAAAGTTTTGTAGAGTTGAAGCCGTAGAGAAATATTCTTCACAAATTTAGTGAGAAAGAAGATCTTCACATTGGCAGCTTTGTTGATATTTTTTAAGTGCTTTTCGAAGCTCAGCTTGTTGTTGTAGGAGATTCCCAGATCCTTAATTTCATCTTTAAAATCAGATTTTATCAACTACAAGTTTATTTTTGTATTCAAAGATAATCATAAACTCAATTTTTTATAATTATAAAATTATAATTCATCACAGCTCTAAAAGAAGTGGTTTTCTACTTACTAGTAGTGCTTATTTAAAATATAATTGAGGTTATTTGTAGAATTTTTTTCATCGAATTTGTGTTCAGCATCCTCTATATTTCTCTAAACTGTGAGATCTGGATAAACTCATTTCAATTAGCAGTGCCCCACTGAACAGTATTCCCTGTTTCTTGAGATCTATCTTGTAGTTTTCATTCTTTGGCAGACTTTGGTTGACTGCTCCACAATGATATCAATCATTTCTTCAGTGATGAATTAAGCGAATATTTTACTTGGCAATCATTTTAATCGATATTTTTGCAATGACGCCCACTTGGATTTGAAAAACTTTATCGCTGCAAAATTTAGTTTGGAAATGTTTTATTTTTTAATTTTCTTGGAAAGAAATTCGGTTCAATGAAATTAGAGAACTCTATCAAATCTCATTGATTGATCTGCATAATGTGTCCATCCGTCTATATACTTGAGTAGAACTTTTATACATTTTTCCAAAAATATGCCTTGAAATAATTGAGAATATAAAAAAAAAACAATTTATTTGAAATGAAAGAAGAATTACAAAATGGACAATATATAGAAGGTTACAGATTTCTTATCAGTCGGAAATTTCTTCGTCCGTCTCTATGCAAATTTTCTTGGCAGTCTTTAGACCAGGAGAGCTGAAAAAAAATATATTAGCGCTACCTACATTATTGTTACATCTCACTAGAAGGCTCACAACTCCAACAAAAGGAGTGATGAGAAAATTCGAACTACCAATAGTATAAGGTTTCGAAAATACAACTGTTTGAAATTTGCGCGCGAAAATAATTTTATTAAATCAAGAAACTGCTATAACTTTTCTAATTCACATTCGAAATTGTTAAAAAAAATTTCTTTTTATAGATTGCTTATCGAATTGTATGCCAAGGTGAAAATCTTTCATTTGGTATCTCAGATTTCGAAAAAAATTGAGGTTTAAGATTTTTTTCGTAACTTTTAAACGAGACAAAAATGTGTTTTGAATTTGCCTCACAATCTAATCTAAAAAAAATTCTCAAAGTTTTTCAATACTTGGGCCTAGAAGGATTAAGCATTCATTATATTAGAATCAAGATTATTAATTTTTTTTAATTTTCATAAGATTCAAGATATTTGAAAGATTTGGTATACTCTAAAATCTTGGACATAATCATACGACTCAAGTACAAATATTAGTCACAGAGGGTTTTGGATAACCAGTGAAGACCAAAATCTAAATCTCCAACCGATAAGCCCAACTTTGTCCACTTTAGTCCAGAGAGTAGTAGACGTAACATTATGACCATTCAGACGATTGTGTTCCCTCCGATCACCTGAATGATCCTTATCAATAATAGGTTGATTCATCTCAATTTACACAAGTCAAATGACGTTTTTATATTCAAAAAGATAGTTTAAAACATGTTTTATATCATGTTACAAGAATTAGCTTTAACCAAAAACAGCACTGAATGTATTAGAATGTACTTAGAAAATGGTATTGATATTGTGAGCACTCACAAGTCTGAATCATCCATGTCGGCATCGGTTTCCTTCGCATTTTTCGTTGCTGCTAAATTATCAAGAAAAATCGTATGAAATATTTTTTATAATTTAGGTTGACAAGATCCCATCTCAAATCTTTAACATTTAGCTCTAAAAATCTATAGATAAAAAGTTTATCGATCAAACCATCTCTCATCACACAAAGACTACAACAGATGTATAAAAATTCTACAAAGAGAAACAATGGTGTGCACAAAAGGTGTGTATGAGTTGTGCTAACCTTTTTTCTGAGGCAGAGGCTTAGCCTTTTTGATTGGTGTCGAGCAAGTTATCGGCTCCGAGTCATCATCAGCCTCGAGGTCATATGACTCATTGATACCGCTGTCGTCGAGAAGCTTTTCCGAGCGACGCTTAGACAGGGCAGGTCTATACTCGCAATCCTCGTCGGCGTCCAGATCCGCGAAAGAGAGCTCTGACTTGTAGGATGCGACGCTCTCATCTTCCGAGGAAATCTCCCATGGATCACGTTTGTCCTTTGCACCAATGACCTTTTCCCCCCTACCCTTTGGCTTCTTCTTCTTCTTCTCATCAACCAGAAGAGGCTTCCTCTTCCTCGGGGCTGCTTTGGCCTTCTTGGGGACATCTTGGGTATTCTCGAGAGAGAATCCTTTGGATGCCAGTCTTTCGGCGAGTGGCGCTTTAATATCTATATCAAATTCATCATTTTCAATTGACTCCTCGACATTCACAGAAGAGTTGTTATTCTTTTTCTTGGAAAGACTAATTTTATCCTTGATCAACTTATTCTTCATCTCTAGATCGATTTTGGGCATCACGCGGACCCCATCTTCACTGGGCAAGGTTTCACTAGAAACATCCAGGCGTGACTTCTTACCACGACCCTTTGTGGTGGTCTTACTTTTGGCCTTATCGTGTGCCCCTTTCAGCTCTAGGCGATCTTCCTCTAAAATTTGTCGATAACACTTTTCTATGGCCTCTAGATCGTTGAGGTAGAGCTGCTTTACGCTCTTCGACCTTAGAAGGGATAGCTCCTCGTGTTTCTTCTTTTGTACCTCGATTAGTTCATTCTTCCTCTCCAGACTCAGCGACCACAGCGGCATCCCGAGGATGTATTCAAAGTCGGACTTTTCATCTTGTACTTCATCGACATTCTCGTCTGTCTCATCTTCAGGGAACTCCAACTTTTTCCTCCACGCCCTCAGGGGATCTGACTTGTAGCCAGATGTCTGGAGCATTTGTATTAGGTCCTTCTTGGACCGATTATCAATCTTCAACTTGCCCTCAATCTTTTCGAGGAGGAAGCGGACTTGATTGTCCAACTTGTCGACTTCTGCGAGGATTTTCGACTCGAGGTAACTCTTGCGCTTCTCATAGTACTCCATACGAATTGTGTAGAAGTCGTCCAGTATTTGATTTGTTGACTCATACCTTGTTATGCACTGATGACGATCGAAGAGGACCATGGAATTGAGTGAGATTTGAGTGGAGAGTTTGAAGAACTTGTGGAGGCCAACACTTTCAGCTTTGTGCATTTGCTCTTTGGTGAGGCGTATGACAAACTTGACTGATTGGTCAGTATGATATTCCTTGTAATCACTAAAATTATTAGAGATTTATATTAACCATAACATGTTTTGGAATTCCCATGTAGATTACCGTCTATTAATTAATATTCTGTGTATAAGAGTTATTATCAATACTACAGTAGTTATTAGGCTGGTATCATAAAAAATTCCACTTCGATATGTGTTGCAAAATCATAGAGAATCGCAGTGAACTAAATATTTTAATACTTGTTAGTCTGAGTATTCATTATGTAAATATTTCCAGCACCTTAAAGCGTGTTGATTTTTTAAATTTGTGTAAAGGTTTTATTTAGCTACGAGTCAAAAATCAATGAATTTCCCACTACTGATAGCTCAATATTTTACATATTTAGTTTAAAATACCATTCTAAGGAATCAGATCAAATTTTTTTTAAATTTTATATTTTGACAATACAGAATATTCATTTGATTCAATCATGTATTATTTTTCTTGTTTATTCGAGTGAAAATTTTGAATTCATATCAAAAGCTATTATGAGCTGGGAATATTTTTCCCTTCAGCTTATGTTGTTGAATTAAACAAAAATTAGAAGATACTCTATCATTGTGACGCCATATCGTGTGCAACATTTACTATTTTCTTAAACATGATACCAACCTACTAGTTATCAATGATAAGTTATCATTCTAAAGAAATCTTCGTTATCAATAAGATTCAGTGGTAATTTGAATTAGTAGGGTTTTTCCTTGGATACTACGTGAAGGAGAATGATTAAATCCACTATTTTTATATAATTTCAATCATATTTAAATTGGTGGATGGTTCTCGAGAAAACTATGAATGAATTTCGACATACAACTTAGAACGTATTCAATTCATTCAATGTTTCACATTAGGAATATAAATCTTGAAAATATACATTTTTCATTAAAAAATCTTCAAATAAAAGACTCTCACCTTATCAAAACCTGACTCTTATCCGAGCCATTCATCATCGTCTCAAGGACACTCTCCTTGTAGTTTTGAGTCCACGACTTTATTGGAAGTTCACTGATCTCAACCTGCTCATCATCGAGGACTGAAATCTCACCAAAGGTGACAAACCTCTTATCGGGATCCAATTCGAAAATCTCCCCATTGAACCCACGATAGGAGGGGATCAACTTTGCAGGCTCTTTCTCGCCGAGCTTGCATCGCAACGCTTGTATCACATCCAGCAGGCTGTGGTTGCAAATCTTTGACGACCATCCAGTCCCGATACCTTCGGTGCCGTTTATCAACACCATCGGCACAACTGGCATATAAAAGAGCGGTTCAATCTTCCTCCCGTCATCTTTGAGGTAATTCATCAGAGGGTCATCATCGGGGTGAAAGATTAAACGAGTTATCGGATTTAAGCAGGTGTGAATATACCTAGGACTGGCCGCGTCTTTGCCGCCATTAAGACGCGTTCCAAACTGCCCATTAGGCATGAGTAGGTTGACGTTGTTGGAGCCGACAAAGTCTTGTGCCAACCCGATAATTGTACCCATGAGAGATTGCTCACCGTGGTGATAGGAGGAGAGTTCAGCGACTGAACCTGCCAACTGGGCCACTTTGAGTTCCCTCATGAGGTTTCTCTTAATACAAGTGAACAAGACCTTCCTTTGGCCTGGCTTTAAGCCATCAACTATTGAAGGAATACTTCTCTCATTATCGGTGTTTGAGAAGAGAACTAATTCTTTGTGTATAAAGTCATTAAAAGACAACGATCTAGTATTCTCTCCGTAGAGATATTCCTCTGGCAGGCCGAGTTCCATGTTCCTCTTCCTTTTGAGCATCCAGGCCTTGAGCCATTTCTTCCTCTCGTCAGCTGACTTGCCAAAGGCCAACACAATACTCTTGTCGTCTTCGATGCCGGAGTAGACAAAGGGTATTTTGTGGCGATCGATTTCAGTAAAGTATTCTTTTGCTTCCTTGCTGGAGGACGTGCCGAGACCCTTGTAGTACTTGACCTTCCAGAGATGGGATTGTGGGGTTTCCTTGAGCCAATTATCAAACTCTGGAATGCTATAGAATGAACATTGGTTAGGTCCCTTGGTGACTTTTACGATCGGAGTGATGAACTCCTGGATAAAGTTCCTTTTCAACAGATTGGGCCAATTGTTGTGGATGAAATTGATAATGAGACCCTTGATGTGCGATCCATCTTGATCTTGATCGGTCATAATCATGAGTCTAAAAAGAAGGGGTGGGGTGATGAAAATGGAGCAGAGACACGTTTTTCAGTTGCAATAAATTGTAGGGTAAGTAAAAATTTGTGATTATTATGTGAAAAATTATAATTATTAAAATACTCCCTTAGTACTAGGCAACGAATTGTTTATCTAGATCATACAGTTTCGAGAAATAAAGAGGATGCTGAATACGAATTAGATAGAAAAAATGTCTTCAAATAACCACAATTATCTCTTGGACAGGCACTACTCATAAATAAAAAAAAGTTGAAAATCAGATTTGATCAACTACAAGTAAATATTTCTATTCATAGATGTAAGAAAAAACTCATTTTAATAAAAAATTTGACAAAAAAGCTATTCATCTCAGCTCTATCTAAATTAGAAGTTGTTTTCTATTCATTTTCGATTAACGCTGTTTCTTACACGAATATTTGTTGTTAAAATTGAAAGATTGATTTTTCTCATATAGAGAGTAAAAATGGAGAAAAGATGACCGAAAGCAGATCATAATTGAACCTACTTTCCATATCTCAGAGTCTTCATTGATTCTTCCGTGTCATACTTATTCTTGTATTGAAGGCCAATAATCTTTAGAAGATTGTTGATTTCAGCATTTGCCATGATTTGCTTCATGGGAGCCTCACGGACATTCAAAAGCTTACCACGCAGCGGAAATACGCCAAACTTATCTCGGCCAATCACCGAGAGACCGGCAATGGCGAGAGTCTTGGCTGAGTCTCCCTCTAAAAGTTGAATTTAATTATTTGAGCATACAGAAAAGGATCCGAAACACGTGTATTTTCTTGAACATGAATACATTTCTATATTTAACCTCGAGAGCAAAAGGTTGTACAATGGGGAAGTTTCTTTGCACATCATAGAAGATGGAAATGAGGGACTCCAAATCGACGGAATAATAATAATTGTAACAAGGGGGTTTTGACAAGACTTTTTGGGAGTGGTTGGATCATTCCCTTCTTCAGTTGACTTAGAAAAGGTTGAAAAAGTCAAAAGGGCAGCATTCACATCCCAAGGTTCCGTCGATAAAGCACCCTCGTTCTCGCACTAAATATATATCGTCCACCCCCACTCTCTCATTGGTCAATCTCTCTCAAGTTCATCATTTTTATCAAAAATAATGTTGAAGCTACAGACTTCTCAAATTTTATAAAATATATTCTCAGTAAGGAATTTTTGCTTAAAAACAATATGAGTAGAACAAATCCCAACATGTATCAACTCTTCGTAAGGCTAGCACAGAAAGTATTATTGCTATTCGTAGATTAACGTATAATAGTTGATAAATAAAGCATATATGCTTTAAATAAAGCATATTTTCTGGGTTCCCTACTCAACGAGTAGTACTCATCAGTTTTCCGTTAATGAATCTTACAAAATTATTTTTCACAACACCTCCTTCATACTGTCAA
>JJOG01006422.1:0-26456 GCA_000715275.1 Gyrodactylus salaris
ANAAGGTTCACTTGCCACATCTGTTCATGATAAGGTGTTCTTAGGTGTACTATATTTAAAACATGCGTTCCGATAGAGAAGTATATGTTGCTTCTGATTTTCAAGAGTGAAAGATTCGTCATCTCCCAAGTAGTCCCTCATTAAACTGAAAATAACTAGAATGACAATTTGTGATACTAAACCGAAATTAACACTGTTTTCATTGGTGGTACAGACACACTAGCACACACAAAAATTAGCAATCAATGACACATATTGAAATTCGTGAATTTCATTGGTCGTTCGAGCTAAAAATCGAATACAATCAAAAAAAGCATAAAATAGGAGCATTTCTAGACTCTTGGATGTCGATTTTATTGATCAGGGATTCATGTAAACTAAGAAACACAACTTTTGTGAAAAAGGAATTTGGTCTTTTTGGAAATTAACTTATTTCAAATGAAAAACTCAACTTGTTATGTCTTTATAGATGAAGCAAAAGATTTCCAACGGGAACAGCATCGTCACTGAACTGACCACCCCATCGCAAATGCAATCGCCCGGTAAGATGAACGCCAATTGTCAATCTACTAGCCAAAGCCAATCCTCCAACACCTCCCTGAATACAACGCCAGTCGGCCAAAAGACCAACAATCACAGTGAATCCGTGAATACCACCCTCCGCCGTCTGTCAGCAATCCCGACAGGATCGAGTCCTTCGAATACTTTCCAGAATGACTCCACAGCTCCCGGCGGTCCTCCGCACACTCGGGCTTCTGATAACATGGACAAGTTGGACGTAAAGAAGGACTGCGAAGTATCTCGGTCCACCTCCAGTCTCCATAGGTAAATCTAGTTTTAAGCAAAACCCTCCTTTTGCATTGATTTCTCGGTTATTTAAGGCTTTCGTTATTAAAAATTCGAACAGAATTATGTGGCTTTCCCTACTCAAGGGAACTAACGCTTACAAGTACCCCTTCTTCAAATGCCACGCACTAGGAAAGTCCGCTAATTCATGTGGGACATTGTTAATTTTCTTTCACAAAAAGAAGTTCAAGTATATGGTTTCGGAATCAAAGTTAATCAAGAGTTGATTTAATCCTAGATTATTTATCGTCATTACTTAGAATTCAAGAATGATACTCAAATACTTGAGTTTATAAATAAATCAACTCAAAGTAAGGAAGGTGACATAAAACCTTATGATTTAATAAGTCCTTGAATTTAAGACATATTAGGATTTTACTGTCCAGATCCAAGCATTCTTCCGATTTTAAAATAGTTTTTCCATAGTTTGGATTTGGGGATTTGAAAATTCGAATTTTTTTTCATTGAAATAATTACGTCTCAGGGAAGTTAATTTATTTGTCAGGTAATCAAGAATTCCTTAAAACCACTCTCTACTTTCTTTTTGAGGAAGATAAATTGAGACAGACAATTTGGGATTTTCACACCTAGACAAAACCTTGAAAAGACCTTTTGTACCTACGCAAATTCAAAATATGAATCATTTACTGTAAAATATACATATGGTCCCGAATGTTCCCCATGTATGGAATATCTTTCAAGTGATTATATTTTGGCTAAATTTTGACTGAATGCTCCAAATACCGTGATTTTATGGGTTAAAGCTTGATATTGAATCATCACTAGAAAGTTCTGTCAACTTAATGTCCCTTCACCCTTAATTCACAGCATTCCAGAATTACGGTAAGATGCTCCATTAATAAACCTTGTCTCCTAGAAAATCAGAGATAACAGTCATTTTTCCTGTTATAATTAGAAAAATAAATTGTTACCATCTTTTAATTTCATAAGCCGACAGTATTACATCCTGAGCCGTGATTTTTTGGGTCAAATTGGGTCTCTTACTCAACTAAACTTTGTGCACTTCTGTTTTGTGTCAATGCACGATCTCAAGAAATTACTAGGCCAACAGGAGTTATGGATTTTCACTTAAAAATATGGAAGAGATAATAAAAAAATCATATTTTAGCAATAAATTAGAGGAGAAACTTTTCTGTCCTGTTTAAATTGTCTCTCGTGTGGCAAAAAAATTCTTAGTTCATCACATTTTAAAATTGTAAGATAACTGGTAACATAATTTTTTTGGCAATTATTCATTAATACCGTTTAAGATTTTTAAAAATAAGCAATCCCATTTAATAAAAAATCCTATCGAATAAACAATAAAATAAAAGGCATCATTAAAATTAACACGGGTGAGACATTTATAAACAAATTCTATAAATTTAATTAGATTTGCCCCTTACAAAAAATATTATTTTCTAAATTGAAAATTCTTTTTACAATCAAAAATTATTTTTTCAATTAAATATTCCAAAGAATATTTAATATTTTTTTTGATGAAAATATTTTAAAATATTATTATTTTTCTCCTAAACCCTTAACCATACAGGATTTTTTCCCAGATTTGATCAAATTAGATCATACTCAACTCAGGAAAAAGATATGCTAAATACTCTTTTTGGTTGCCCTGATCATGATTCATTCAAAACTCAGAATATGTTATCTATTTATCGATTAAAATTATTTATCTCAAAACTGTCTAAAGAGAATATTTGCCATAATGTAACTGTATGATTCCTTTGTATGATTAACATTCTATGAACGCTATTAAATGATTGTGGATTCTTTTCGATAATGTCAACCTTCTTTTTCCACTAGACGTAACAGTACAATTCTGTTCAGCTCATCTAATAACCAGTCGCAGCAGACCATTGTCACCAGCTCCACAGTCACCGGGTCCCTGAATAAGCCGAATAGGGTCGCTTCTGGCCCGACCAATAATGGCAAAATTATTGGCACCACTATAAACACGCCTTTGAAGAAAATCTCCTCTCTGACCAGTGAGTTCTCACGATAACCTATTTCTATCCTTCCTGTCTGATGCCATCAAGGTTTCGTTGCATCACTGTATTTGCGCATTACTGTCTAAGCATTTGATCTGAAATTCTAAGAGAGAAAACATTGGATTCCTCTTCTTGTTACCATGTAGAAGATTCTTTTGAAAGAATGATCTCCAACATGTCAAGAATGAATCAGCCTTGAATTCCCTGAAAATGCCTCAATTATAAAATGTTGACTTTTTTTATTGTAGGTTTGACATTTATTTTATCAGCTTGAATACTCAACAGGATTTCTTTACACCATAACCTGTAATACCTTGAATTTGTTTATCCTATCGAATGAGCCTAGAAATAGTTAATTCACACACATAGTATCCCCAAAGCTTCTGATTGGTTACTTGGATGATCGCTTTTTGGGAGAACCCCTTCTTTTTAGCTAAATAATTCACTCATTATTAAGGCGGCAAAAAAAGACATAAGATTGAGTCAAAAATAGGCAGTATAGATAAAAAAATTTGAATAAATGCCTTAATTTTGATGAATTAATAAATGTTTAATCAAATTTCAAAAAACCCCACTTTGTAACTTTTTTAGACTTGGTCCTAGAACTTTTTTTCTTGGCTTAAATTGCTTTTCAGCATGTAAAAAGTTGGCAAAATTTTTTATTTTGTGGCATTTGGTCACCCTACTCATTATCCAAGGAAAAAGTCTTTGTTACGAATTCACATCTAACCCTAAATTCACTGCAAGAATTGATTTTTTTTAAATCATAAGATTTGCAACCTTTTGCCTTTCTAAAGATTTCCAAGCAATGCACACTTGTACAGCAAATGAGAAGCGAGCATTCAATTATGCATCACAAATCTTCAAAAGATAACCTTGTGTTTACTTTACTTGTGTATGGATGACTAATCCAGAGCGTTGTAAAAATTAATGTCAACAATTATGTCAAATTTAGAGAAAAGGCATCCCTTCCGCCATCAATGCACTTAGGTATTCAATAAAGACATAATCAAACGTTATCTAAGAGTTGCATACTTAAAATTAATGGAAAATAAAATCACTATGACCAATTAGACTCAAAAGAGATTGTAATCTCAAAATCGCCTAGAAGAAAAAATTAATTATTATTGCATTATTAATCTAAAATTTTCTATCATCAAGTTTCAATTGATTCCATTTCTTAAGAACTAAACAATTAATATTCATACTGAAATAGGCTGATTGTTAGTTTTTCATTGGTTCCGATTTGAGAATATTTTTGTTTTGCAATTTCATTCTGATTCTTTGTTGGGAATTAAAAAAAAAATCATTTTCTTTCTGAATAACCTTCCTAGAAATTAAGGAGTGCTTTATACGCCCTTTTTATGAATAATTCTCTACTAAACGTCTCTATGCAGACTAATTATTCCAAATGATTAATCATCTTTCTCTTCCAGACAGCTCATCAACCTCTGGCGTATCTTCCTCGTCTTCAAATAGCCTCGCTGAAGGTGTAGTGGTCAGCTCCATCCTCCTCACTAACCAACAGACAAATCAGAGTTCTTCCAATTCATCCCACGTAGTGACCAGCTCCACCCAGCAGTCACTCCCCTCTGACGACGTCGGCTCCGCTTCGGAGGCCACAGCCCAGGGGTCTCTTCTATTGTCTTCGAATCTCTTCAAGACCGACCCTCTGCAAGAATTGGCCAAGAAGACCAATACTGGCAGTAGGCGAAACGCTCTTCTCCGATGGTGTCAGAATAGACTCAAAAAGTATCAGTCAATAGAAGTTAATAATTTCTCCTCTTCGTGGAACAATGGGTTGGCCTTGTGTGCCCTCTTGCATACGTACATTCCGGATAAGATATGTTGGAATGATTTGTTATCGAATAACGGCCTGCCGATCGATAAGCGACGCTGCTTTGAGGTGAGCGTATGAATAGTGATCATTGATATTAAAAATATTCTTTTTGTGCAAATACGCATCCTAATGGTCATACGAAAAAATGCAAAAACTCTTTGTTGTGCAGAAAATGCATTTATTCCTAAATATTATCAAATTGAGTTTAAAATGTGTGATGTATCAAATTCTCTTCCTTGAGAAAATCAGCAACGCATTTACTCATGGTTTGGTGATTCGAAAGTGATTCAGAATCAAAGCTCTAACAATTCAGTAACTATTTGTCAGATTACTCATCTTAGTAGCCTGGTTAAATTAATTTTCTTATAATTAACCTCTAATAATAGAAATTTTGAGAATTATTAAAAATGCAAAAAAGGTGCATTTGCATCTTTTCTCATATGCATTTTTTAAGTGACGGGAATTAGTTTTCTGGCAGAAGAACTCATTTGATAAGCCATAGAGCGAATAAAAAAAGTGCCTAACTATGATATTAACAAAAAACTTTCCATCTAGACCGCCTTCACTGCAGCAGAGAGCATCGGGATCCCAACGACCCTCCACCTGCCGGACATGTTGAACACGGAACGTCCGGACTGGAATTCCGTCATGTCCTACATTATCTCCATCTACATCCACTTTGAAGTGGAACCTCTAGAAATGCCCGCCAACAATTCCACAAGTCAAATCGACATCTCCACCTCCAGTCTCCTCTCGCAGACCGCCTAACGCCAAATCCCTGTCTCTCTCTACATCTGTTGCATTTATCAGACTTATCAAAATACTGGGCGAGTCCTTCTTATTTCGGCAAAGAATATCTCGGATAGGGCCCTTGAATTATTACACTATTCAATTACTAAATGAATGACTTTCTTTGATCCGCTAATGAAAGAAGATTTTGATCCACAGCCAAACTACAAAAGGAGGAGGCGTTGAATGATATTTACTCCATTCCGATCATTTTATTGTTTTTCTTACTGACCGAAAAAGTTGAAATTTTCAAAAATCCTCCTATTTTAATTCTTCAACACACACACGCTAAAATTAAGTTTCAATGAGAAAATTGTAACAAAATTTATCTTTCTCCCCCTCGTCCTGATTATCCAATTAGTATATTTAATTTATATTTCTAATTTAGCGTTTTATGTATACTTTATAAGATTTCCTATATAAATTCGTAAAAAATCCTTATAAATATATTTATTTGAAAAAATATATGAATTTCTCTGATGATATTGAAATAGCCAGGTAATAAAGTTCCCCTTTAGAATAGGATTTATGCATAAATGAAGCGAAAATGTGAATTTCAATCTATCAATGAATTCTTTTGTAATAATTCAACCTCGTAAAATAAATCAACCCTCACTCCCACAATTCTGAAAGAAAAAAAGTCTACCCAAGTGGAGCTTTCCTATTGGTCAGCATTTCGTATATAAAATATCAAAACACCCAATAGATGAAAAGAGGTATTATTTATAAACGTATTTTTATATTTATGCCTCATTTTATTCTTAATTAAATATATCATTATCTTGGAGATAAAGGAGAAAAGAGGATGGGATATTTCTCACAAACATTTGTATAAAATAAAATCAATACTTTGTTCTCGTCAAGCCAAAAGTGAATAAGGTAGGGCGGGGGCGGAGTGGGTTGGTGAAAAGCAAAATCACAATTAATACATGGCACTCTTTTTTCTTGCATAATTTTTCTTCGATGAGAGACTTTCGTTGCTCTTCTTATTTGAAGAGTCGTCACGTGATGATTTTAGTGGTGATACCGTTATGCTATTGCTCTTGTCACGAAAGTTGCTCTCCTTGTTATCAGATTCATTTTTACTCATCAATGAGTTAACCGAATTAGTACTCAAACTTCGCTGACATGGCGGGGTCGTATTAGGCTGGAGGAATTGGTCGCCTTCTGCGACCTGTTTCTTCTTCTTCACCAAAGAATTCTGACTCGACCTTATCAGCGAAGGAGACGAGGGAAGTAGGGTATTTGAGAAGCTCAGACGATGATGATCTTGGTTGGGGTGGATGCCCAGGAAGTTTGGCTCTGGCGTCTGGCCGGGAGATTGGTTTTGTTCGCTCTGACTTTGCTTTTCCTTGCTGTGGTTTTCTATTTGGAGAGTTTTCCCTCTCCTTGGCCAATCAAACGAGAGTTCTGATTTGGCATTCTAAATATCCTATACATTGACGAAAAATCACTTATATCACTAAGATGACTTTTACCAATACACTGAATTTTGTCTTCATTTTTAAAGGAATATTTTTGAATTATTATCAAGAAGTGTATTTTTAAGACTGAATCCAGGGTTCAAGAAAAAGGGTATATTGAGTGTTTAATGATATGGGTTATAATAAAAATCAAGTGGAGGGATAGACATTATTATTACAACCTATAGGACAGTCTAGTTGAAATTATTATGAATAAGTGGAGTTTTAATTTTCATATCAATAAGAAGTGTAGATGTTGTTTATTTATCATAAACTATAAGACATACCAATGTATATCTTTTATGATAAATAAACAAAATCTAAACTTGTTATTGATATCAGTCTATATCTATTGGCCACTATCAATGACAAAAATGAGAGACTCTCTTCCTTTCAGAGTATCATAAAATGCGACGTTAAATGCGTTCAGCCTAGAAAACCTCATTTACAGAGCTTCCTGCTTACCATAGTTATTTCTTTTGTTGAAACATAAGGTTTTCATTAAGATTAAAATTAACATTTGTTCACGCCACCTCAAATGTCATATTATATCTTTGGATATTTCTGTTGTGGAAAATGACAACAATAATTTAAAGATAATATAGAACAGTGATTGAGAATGGGTTCAAGACAATTCAGAATTGAGAACAAATAAAACCTTCATTGTCAAAAATTACACAACTATAAGATTTTTCCAGATATGCATTTGGATTCTATTTAGAAATTAAAATATCTGATATAGTATTCATATTATGAAGTAAGAAGGATATTATTTTTTTGAAAAATGCTGCTCTATAATTTAAAATCTTTTGGTACATATTGAACTAATTAAAATTTCATATTTTTATAAGAGTTCTTTATTTTATGATTAAGAAAATGATTTTCAAAATCAATTCAGAAATTTAAAAAATATTCTTTATTTATTAAATTATTAGCAAATTTGGTAGTGTTTCATTTTGTACGAAGAAATAACGCTCGCAATTGAATATTTCTTGTTATAAGAGAAATAAACAGAAGATTAGACGTTTTCTATTTTTCACCCACAGTTTGCTCAGAGTTATCGTTCGGATCCGTTAACTTCAAAAAGAAGGAGAAGAAATAAATCGTCTCAAAGATTATTTATGTCTGAAATTAACTGTAAAGTTTTTTTTCCATCTGTCATTTGAGAAATCCTTTTTTTCGAATAAATTAATCTCTTGTTCGTTACTTTTGCAAATGAATTATATTGAATAGCAGATCTAAGTCTACAGTTATTTATCGCATGAATAAAAAGAGTCTTTTCTAATCGGAAATGTGAGCTCTTTGAATTCATCTTTTCTAACGGTGAAGAAAAACTATTTGGATCATTAGGAAAAACTTAAATAGATTAGATTAATTCCTTTGAGTTCTATAAAGTATATGGTTTGACCAACGAGATTGGTTGACCAATGAGATTGGTTGACCAATGAGAGTGGTTGACCAATGAGAGTGGTTGACCAATGAGAGTGGTTGACCAATGAGAGTGGTTGACCAATGAGAGTGTGGGGTAGGATTTATATATTCAGTGAGATTTTATTTCAATACCAATCATAGCAAGAGCTAGCCAGAATAGTCGGAAAACAATTTTAAAGTAATTAAAACGCTTTTAATGATGAGAATATATATTTCGACTAATCTCATGAGTCCATCAAATGTTTTTAGGAACACCAATTTCTTCACACAATTCTCTAAATGGTTAAAATTGTTTGTGAATTCATCCAAAATTTGTAAACTCTCAGCATTAGAGTGTGTGTAAATTTCGTCTTTTGCAAAGGTTTCAAATTCAAGTCAGATTTAATCAATTTAAAAGGTAAAGAATTGGAGAATGAATAGAAAAAAAGTCTAATAAATTCTCCTTAAGGCTACAAAATCTCAGATAATGTGATTTTTTGTTCAAAAATAATATTAATGCCACTCAATCTAGAAAAATAAATATTGGATGTTTTTGATGATGCTGAGGTGAATTGTGGGACAACACAACGTTTGTTTACATAGTTTCAGAACGTAGATTTCAGCCTCGGGAATCTGAAGAAGTCAGCAGACCTATAGCTGCTGTTAAATAGGAGGAGAATATCTCCAAAAATCGAAGAATTCATAGTTAACGTTGGAATAAGGAAAAATATTTTTATCACTCAAAATACGGGATTTCTTTATTAATATTTCAATATTTATAACAACTTTTTATCTTGAGCTTAACCCTCCTAGGTCCAAGCATAAACTTTTAATTTTGAGAATTTTGATGCAGATTCAGATTGATAAAATTCAAAATTAAGAAAAAAAATCTAATTATTTTCGCGCGCAAATTTCAAACAGCCGTATTTTTGAAACCTCATATTATTGAGGTGCGATAGTGATATCATTCGAAAGCTTAAAAATTCCTAAATTAATTCCTCGTAGTTCGAATATTCCTAGGAGGGTTAATGGTCTAATATTATAAATTTTAAAAAGTTATCAAGTCATTTTATAAAATAAGCCCTCGTCTACCTTGGAGAAGCGACAAAATTCTTCTTTTAATTTTAAATATGATAGTGTTTATGCTTGCAATCGATATAACTGTGAGATATTGAGCCTTGAATTCAGCGGTTATATCCATACATCTTCTGGTATAATTTATAATACTGTCTTAGAAAATTTGTATTTATAACCTCATACCTGTACTTGTAAGTACTAATACAAAAAAATTTGACTGGAAAAAGTGGGGTTGACTTTCGCGAAACAGGAGAGGACATATACTGTATTTTGCAAATTTTAAGATCATACTTTTGGTTTCCTTCTATCTCGAAATTACTTGCTTTCAAAGGGCTCTTCTGTATAACGAATTAGTTGCATGAGAGCTGCCTTTAATGATTTGATAGCAATCTCTCAAAGAGATTCACAAATTATCTAATCCTTTCTCCATGATATATGTACATTGTACACTTAAATGGAAGTCGAATTCATAGGAGAATGGATATCGATCTTGCTATTTGACAAATTTATGGACACTTTCTCTTAAAATATATAGATTTATCTCTTTGACAATTAAAGTTTTTATTTCTCCAACTCTGTTCACTCCCGAAACACGACGATGTTCAACTGAATTCAACTCTATTTTCTCTGACTTGCTGTTCTCATTAGAATTACACAACAAAAATTAGAAACTATCAAAGAACTCATCTAATAATGTACTTCTACAGTCTTTTTCGTGCTCCCCAACAATCAATCCTACTTTGAAAGTTTGCAGAAATGTTAATATATTGCGACATGATATCCTTGGATGCGCTCTGTAATTAAGTTGGCATGAAGCTGAGAAATTTCTGAACGTATCAAAGGAAAATCATGTCACACCAGTTTGAAAACTTTTTTGTGCATCTCAAGTCAAAATTGTCCATGCAATATCATTGGCTGCTTGACATCGGCCAAGAAGAGAATACTATCAAACTCATAGAGTGTGTGTATCTTCTAAGTGTTATATTCATTTGTCTATATGTTGAGGTCAAAGTGTTTAATTTGATAATGACCAAATATATACCGACTGGTCTAAGTTCTTGACTATGGTTCAGCCTTTAGTGAATTCGTAACCAAAAGGACATTGAAAAAATCGGAATCCGTTCAGAAAAAGTTCCTATATCATTGCTATGGAGGACTGCCATACAAAGAATCTTCATCCACTTTGGTGCAGAAGAATCAGCTTCGCGATCTCCCTTCAACTCAAAAATAGCGTGAAACCAGCACAAGCGGTGCAGTATAACTCTCTACGCTCGCTTACAAATCCGGTACTGACCACCATCAACACAGATATCTCTAAATTTGAAAACTTCAACATAAAACGGATTTGCTCATATATTTTACCCTTATTCCTCAATGATGACTATTTATACCCTTTTGATTTGACACTGTGATTATTTTTATAAATAAACAACTTTTATTCATAAAAATAAGTGAATAATAAAAAGTGCCTTGGGTTTAAGACAGACTGCTTCCATGTAATTTGAAAAGCCGGAAAGCCTATAGTCTTAGTTATTTAAAATGTAAGATGTCAGATTGATTCAGTCTTTTCCCTGATTGATACATGCAAAAATGCACAAAGATCTCAAAAGTTGATCCATAAAATATTTATTTTAATATGTAGAAATATCAAAAATTGATTATACACTTTGACCGGTCATTATATATAGGCCAAGTTAAATCAAGACGTGGTTTAAATCTCACCAAGGGAAACCCTTTGAGAAAAGTGAAACTCGGTATAAAACTATATTATACACATATACTCAAATAAAAGAGTAAATAATTTTTTAATGTGACAAAACATAATGAAATGAGATCACATATTTTCTGCTCTAATGGTTAAGAATTATCCACTGATCAAACTGAATTAGATCATGTGAAACACCTACGTACAATGCAATGAGATCTATGATAAAATAAATTCAAATGACATGTATCAGTTCTTTTAAGGTTTTTATATTATTTGTACATAATATCTTTAAAAATGTACAATCTTAATAAATAAATAAATAGAGTTTTATTCGTGCTAGGAATTTCAAAGAAAATGATTTACCATTAATTATTTTTGTTATCTTTTCAAATATGACTTTGACATTTTTACAAGAAATATCTTGAGTAAATTGAATTCTCAAAGAAAAAAATCCTAGACTTTTAATCTCTTCTATTATCATTTTTGATTTTGTGAGATGAAAAAATGTAAAAATTCACCGCTAACTATAACTGTAAAATGTATAACACGTTATAATTAGGGCTACCTGAAATGAGCATTTACTTTTTGGAAAAAAAACGAAATTTAATTTTTCCTAAAATATCTCTATTTTGATTGAGAAAAATGTAATGCTTCGGTAAGTTTTCGGCAGTTTTCAAGGGGTTTGTCTTCACCTAAATATTCTCTCATTCTAGAAATTTGAAATAACTTGAGGCAGACATGGTTACTTTCAAAAAAGTGTGTATTATAAAAATAATTGGAAAAGTAATCGCACACATGGTAAGTTGGGGGCGAAATGGCCCTCATATAAAATTCCAGACAATCCTTTTTGTTGAGCTTCTTTCTGCCAATCTTTCACTTTTGCAAGAAACAAGGCAGAGAGACAACTAAATTTGATTTCTGTGAAGAAATTGGTCTCAGAATTATAGTGATTCGGATCTTACTTAGATGATATTTTTCTGAGTGATCCTTGTATACCAGAATCTGAAGATATAGAGCCTCTCAATTCAAAGTGCAAACAGTTCACCTGTATGAAAAAACGACCACTACAATTTCGAAAATCAGCAAAGATTATCTGTAGAATTACTTCTGGAATATCAAAATATCTTGCAGACAAAAACCCGAAATAATTTCATATTATAACTCAACAAAAGACAGTGTTGATATTCTTGATGAACTTTTTGGAGCCTATTCATGCGAGAGAGGGACACGTCGTTGGCCAATGACAGTTTTATGGAATATTTTGGACTTGGCGGCATAAAATTCGTACTTTTTGCTCTAAAATATCCGAATTTCTTAGGCGAGCATAAGAAGAAATCAAGGAGAATAGTTTTGAAAAATCTCTCTTAAAGTTTGATGACACGTACAATCAGAAAGAGAAGATTTAGATAGCAAGTAAGCTACACCATTTTCACCCTTAAGTATGTAAAGTACACGCTCCACTCTGATTGGAACTTCATTCTCTTCTCAACGAATTTTATCTCTAAACCGATCGAAAACTGATTCCTATCCCAATTCTCCTTTGACCTGAAAAATTGCAAAATATAGCCAAAATTATAGCAGAATGCCTCATTTTATTGTTGATAAAGAAAATTATTTTAATATATGCAAAAATGCTCATGGAAGGGTCGTGGAGAGGAATGTTCCCGAATGCTAAGCTATGACTCCCACGAAATAGTGTTGCTTTGATTCCACTGGTCTTTTTCCTCGTGATGAGATAATTTGGTTATCAAATGCCTCTCCCTCCCCTCTTGTGAACCCAAATAGAGTTAGACTACAAACTAAAACTCAGTTCTTAGAAAAGATTTTCGATAAGTGAAAGATGGTTGACTGCCCGAAAACTAGAATTTTAATTAATTTCAATTGAATGGAATGTTTATTCCTTTTTTAATACAAATCCTTTTTAATCCTTTATCAAATAGCATTTTTTCTTCGTTTTATGATTAAAAGTTTATGAATTCACAGAGTAATATGCAAAGTCGATGACTCACATAAGTTGATACCTCTGTAGCCGAAAGATGTCATCGAATATTTGATAGAGACCCGTAGAGATGACGTGGGTCGGGAACCATTCTATCCTCAGAGTGATCGCCTTATCGTCGGGCTTCGTATACCCGAAGGATGGATAGCAAACCTATAAGAAATATGAAATTAGTCAACTCATAATACTTGATTTGAAGCAAGAGAGCTCTCATTCTTAACAAATCTAGTCTGGCAGGAATTACAAAGGAAGATATGATCATCCGACTGATAACAAATTTCCACATTTAGATACACTTCCCCGAGAAGGAAAGGAGAGATCGGTGTCGAAAAATGTAAATCAAATCTTCTTGTGTGATAATTTAATTCTTGCAAATGATACAATAATTCTGTCTGAATAAATTGGGTATATCATGAGTATATCTATTCTCTTTGTAGAGATGTGGACTTTAAACGAGTGAATGCACATCTCTTACGGAGGAGAAAAACTACTCTCTTCAGATTGAGATCAACTAACCTTATTGAAAGAGCATTCAGATGCAATTTTCTACTTTTCATTATTATATTCAAGAAAAAGTAATTTTCAAGTTCCTAGAGTACTTGGGAAAAAGTTGCATTTTTTATTTTTGAAACTTTTGAAGACTTTTTGCAGTTTTTAGATCCTGCGAAAAACGTAAAAATAGCATTTTCTATCCACGCGTTTATTTTTATAACATAGGTGAATTAATCTTTCATCAATTAATATGAAAAATATAATTTCTTGAGTAAATTAACGCAAAAGTGCAAAGAGAATGAGTCGATATTTAACTGCTTTTCCTACGGAGTTCATGATTTTAAATCAGATTTATAATGCATCAACTGAGCTAAAGCATTCAGGTGAGCTTAAGAAAACGTCCACCGTTTACGAATTTGAGATAACATCTGGTCCTATAGAAGAGCACAAATATTTTCTTCGATTGGAAAATTGCTATCGAAATCTAATTGGCCAATGAAATTCATAATTTCACTTTTTTCTTTCTCAAATACTTTTTAAAATAAAAATTAAATTTGGGAGAGAAATGAAAAATAATAATTTTCTTCTAGAGAATCCCATTCAATAAATTTTAGACATGAAAGCCGTTTTTACTTAGAGATGAAATAAAGAAAATAGCTATTTTATTATCAGAGAACATTTTGATCAAAACTTGGCTTGCCAGTCTAGGGTCTGCCGTGTTACTGTACTTGATTTCCGAGGTGATTATCTGAGGCGTTAAAAAATCTAAGGGCACTCCTTGTCAGTAGTATAATTATTGAGAATAATCATTCGCTCATTTTCCAAACCTGGTGAGAATTTTAAATAAAAAAATTCTCTGAACCTTATGAACTAAGCTTCTATGTCAATCAATTTTTCAATTATTCTACACTATCCATCAAAATGAAAATGTGATTTTTACGCATGAATGGATTATATTTTTAGATAAACTCAAGACAAAAAACATTACGAGCAAGGTAGAAAGGAATAAAGATATTATATATTGATTATTTTAAGCGAATTATATTCCTAAAGATGAGATGATTTCAATTTATCTTATTGTAAATTTGTCATTTAACCTATTCTGTCCTAATTGGAAGACTATTCGAGTCAGAAAGATCTCTAATTTCTATTTTGAATTGATTTTGACCCTCCTAGGCCCACAGTAAAATTATTGTTACATCTCACTAGAAGGCTCATAACACTGACAATAGGAGTGATAGGAATATTCGAACTACAGTAACTAATTAAGAAATTGTTAAGCTTTCGAATGATATCACTATCGCACCTCAATATCACAAGGTTTCGAAAATACAGCTGTTTGAAATTTAGGCGCGAAAATAAATTGAATTTTTCTCTTAATTTTCTAATTTTTTTGTTTTCATGTTTTTGGAAAAACTTAAGTTGAGCGCGAAATTGGACTATTTCCATTCTATCTGAATTGCATATCTCTGCCCTCGAAATGATCCAGAAGTGAGAAATCTCCATGGAACTAGAGAAAGTAATCCCTGAAGATCATGTTTCTCTAAAATTTTGTCAGATTTTTCAAGAATTTCAAGTGAGTAAAAAGTTAATTTTAATTTATTCCTAATGCAAGAGGAATATGATTTATGAATTTTGTCACAGCTTCGTAATTTGACAGTAACCAAGTCTAACGGGAAACACACACATGAAAATAGGTCCATTTTATGTAAACCCCTTGGGACACTGGTGTGCATTCATAAAACTCAAAATTGATCACATTTCATAGACGAAGGAATGAGCTTTTGATTGGTGTAATTATCTTTTCTTAATTATCTCTAGTTATAATTAAACAAGTATTCAAAGTTTTGCTATCAACAAAAATGCCATTTTAATCATCCAAATTTTAATTCTCCAAAATCTTTAAAACGATGTAACTGATATTATTCATCTGAATTGTCCCAAATTTTTTGATTTGAAGATAGTCATCCTAAAATTACTACAAAGTTGAAAATATTTCAAAATAATGCACTGTTTTGCAAAGACTGAGTTGAAATCTTTTTCTTAACTTTGAAACTAAGAAAATTTAAAAAAATCTTCAAGCAAATATTTTTCTCGAATTTTCACCTCACTCGTAGTTCTGAAGTGAAAATTACAAAATTGTCAGTGTTTATATACCTAGTTGCACCCGGGTTAAT
Source organism: Gyrodactylus salaris (assembly GCA_000715275.1). NCBI lineage: Eukaryota > Metazoa > Platyhelminthes > Monogenea > Gyrodactylidea > Gyrodactylidae > Gyrodactylus > Gyrodactylus salaris. The sequence continues at coordinate 15,808 of JJOG01006422.1, forward strand.
CTTCAACTATGTTCAGAGAAACAAGACTATTGTACAACCTATTCGGAGATGGAAATATATTCAAAAATAAAATATTTCAGTCCTTCTGAGAAATAATTCCAAATTCTTTGGAAAAGGCAGTGTAAGATTTAATTAAAATTCCTCCAGTTGAGGAAAAGAAATCCTATAGTGTGTTATATACCCCTAATTAAAATTTCATGTGACATAATCAAGAGATTTTTCCTTTTTCTAAAGGATACAGAGGAAACACAGAGACGAAAATGTTTTAATAATAAGAACGTTTTACCTTGAATATATTTTGTTGTCTTCTAAATAACGTATTTCTCTTTTAACTGAATAATCATACATCATATATCATAAATTCTGTTCTTAGGTAACGATCAGAGTTATTAATAGATTGACTCGCATGGTATGGATCATTTCAGGAAAGAAGAAACTTTTTTTTTCATTATCGCTAGAGCAGTGAAGTCAGATTATTATTAATTTAAGTCACATTGAAAATGTTAAGAAATTTGTGAATAAAAATAAAATTTTAAAGATTTAAAAGAAAAATATTTTTTATGTTTTACGGTTATCTTTCAATTTTATAATATCGGAAAAAGAAACAAGTAGTCAGTTTCTTAGAAAAAATGTCATTTTTAGTCATTTGGGAAATAAAATTTTCATTTATTTTTGGTAACTTCTAATGTCTGATGGAAAAACTATTTAATGTCAGCTGATGTAAGAGTCTGATGAGAATCGGCGAAAATAAAGCTTGTTTACTGTTATTGCTTTTCTCCTTAAAACAAAAATCATTATTCATGATAAAACCACGAAAAATGATCAGTTGGACGAAACTAATAACCCTCATTCGTTAAATTTGACTGTCAGCTTAGAAGATGAAACTTTTGTTTAGAATAAATCTCAGGGTTAAGGATCCGTGAGATTATTCACAGGTTTAAACAAAATTTAAATCAATGTAGATTATAGAATCGAACAGGTTGATAATTATCCTTGTAACATACGCGATATATAACTGTCATCAGAGTTGAATCACGCACAATCGTAATCTAGACATGATTTCACGAGGAACTGTATATTAAATATTTATTCTAGGTGTTGGAAACAGGCAAAAATAATTTGTGTAGGAAAATCGTATTCAAATTAATTTGAACTTGCGCCAAACTTAAACCGGGATCTCTCGACTATTTAAGGATTTTGTGAGAGATATATAGAGTAATATTTGGGAACTACATGAAAAATGCTATCCTTTAGAAGAAATGTAAATTATCCTTGGAGACCCCTCTGCAGCTCCTTCGACCCTCAGACTTAGGAGGGTTGAAGAAGATTGCTTTAAACCGCATTCGGGATAGCTTGTTCAGAATGAAAATAAGAAAAACAATATCTTACGTCATTAGAGATGTTAGTGTATTTTGGGAGAATTAGATTAATCCCATCTAAATTATCAGAGTGGAGACGAAACAAATTCCACAAAGTTATTTCCCTGGAATTATTAACGATAATAAAAAAAGTTCAATTCCTCTTCTGTAACAGAAGAAGATAAATGCATCCCAGAAATGACATAAAAATGTTCCATTAATCATTGATAGCGAGAAAAAAAATGTGCAATTCTCTCAGACTGAGAAGAGTTTTGAGAATATATAAATTAACTCCTTCTTGTATGTTGAGAGAGATTTGCAATTTTCCACTTATTCTCTCATGAGACGCGAACTTGTTCACCCACGCCATAACTGTTTTCTGCATTTTTAGTAGAGAAATAATAATTTATTCACTTCTTCTCCTCTCGTCCTTCTAAACGCTTTTATGCTTCTAACCAACTTAACATAATATAAGAGAAATTATTCTGGAAAATGGCAATAAAATTCTTAAATTTCCTTGGAACCGAATTATTAGTTTTTTTTCATGTTTACTTAGCATTTCTCTCATAATTGTCTGGCTTGTAATTATTAGGACGACCGAACACATATTTTATCAGGGTGATTATCAAAATCAAGTGGAGGGGTAGACATTATTATTACAACCTATAGAACAGTCCAGTTGAAATTATTATGAATAAATGGAGTTTTAATCTTCATATTAATAACAAGTGTAGATGTTTTTTATTTATCATAAACTATAGGACATGCCAATATATATTGTCATAAAAAAAAATTGATAACTCAATTCTCCTTAAAAAGGCTACAACATTCATGACATAAGATTTCGGATTATTTTATAAAGAGGGGAATTTCAATTTAATGTCCTATATTTTATGATAAATAAACAGAATCTACACTTGTTATTGATATGAAAATTAAAACTCCACTTATTCATAATATTTCCAACTATACCTTTTTCAGTTCAAGTTGTAACAAATCAAAATCAAATCGTAATTTCTCAAAATCAAATCGGAATTTCTCAAAATCAAATCGGAATTTCTCAAAATCAAATCGGAATTCAGTAATTTCAAAATGGAAGGTGGAAATTTTCAATTTATAAAATGGTTAAAATCAAATTCTGGATGAATTGAACCAAAATCAAATTGGCAAATTGGAAATTCAATTTGAGAAAAAGTTCCAAAATGAAAGTATAACTGAAAATTTTCAAAATGGGTCGGAAATACTGAATGAAGATTCATTGCTATGTAGAAGTATTGTAAATCTAAATTCTGACTCTCTTTCTTTTGCTTCTTTTTCATCAGTGAATTCATGATCTTCTAAGCTCATCTTTCTTATAAAAGTGTATTCAAAGAGTTTGATTAACTGTTTATACGATAATGGCCAAGCATCTTTAGTTGAACGGTTAAAAATCAGAAGATGGCACTTTTACATTTTACTTTGCCGACAAAGTATAATGACTTTGATACCGAGAAAAGTAAATCACAAATAATCTTTAAAATTGTCGATTCCTTCTTGAATTAAGAAATTCAAATTTGACATTTTATTGACTTGATGGGCTGAGTGCTAAAGAATTGAATATTGAATAAGCAAGTCACCACTTGTGCATTTCTCCACGTATCAATCAGGGAGAAGACTTTATCAATCTGACATCATACATTTCAAATAAATCATTTGGAGGAATAATCAAAATAATGAGCCAATGATCACAATGCGAAATCTCAAAGCTCTATTGAGAAGAAAGACACCATTCTTCTAGAAAATTTAGAATGTTCAATGTTTTTCAGTTAATCTTGAATCCACTGGATAATTTAAAATAATCTTTTGACGGTTTTCCCAAATTGTGATCTGAAAGTTAACCAGTCCTTGACCATCCGAACCCAAACTTTCAATCAATTCAGAAGGGGAAGGGATTTTATTACCTTCAGTCAATGTGTATAAATGTAGATCTTTTATACACAATGACGGCGTTCTATAGAATGGCTAGTCATTTCTGTCACACAGACTTGACTTTGGAAAATAAATCATTGGTTTTCAAAATATATTATGATTTAGGCTACACAAATGACTTACGTGTATTTTTTTTCTTAAAGGTATACTTTTCATACAGAGCTCAAAAATCTAACTAAAATTTTGATTGGACCTCAGGGTCCAGAATTGAATATGTATTATTTCAACAACTTTGTATTATATTTTCAAATTCATTATTTTCGGTATTATTTACTTTTTACGAAATTTTTTTCTTCTTGATATTTGTTTAGAGACGATTTTTGTTGCTAGTGTATTTTTTAATGGGACTGATTTCGATAACATGTCATTAAAAAACATTATCTCCATGACAGATAAAGATTTGAAAGCAATGATCAGTCAAGGCTACATAATATTCATGAACTCTCTTCATCCGATTGGTTCTTTTGATCGTCTAGTATTTATTTGCTAGAGTGAAATTCGCCTCTCCTTTGAAATAACAACATGGCAAAAGCACACACTTTCTAGTAAAATAAAAATCTAATTTCTAATTTTATGATTCAAAAGAAAAAGAAAAATTTCTACATTAGAATTTGAATTGGTGTATGTCCGATTCAGCAAAACAAATACTATTGTAACTTACACTCCTATTAGTTTAAATTAATAACATGTTCAAATACATTCTTTTCTACAAGTCTTCTCTTGAACACTAAGTTTAAAGCATGGCGACGAGAGTTGAGTTTCAAAGCCGAGTCTAAATCTCTCCGGGTTCACATGAGGGGTTATAATGGAGGAAAGGGGTTTAGAACTATTTACAAAGTAAATTTGCTTCAAGGAGGGAGGAGACCGGCATAAACACACGCCATATGAGATATCATATTTATAAGACTTTGGGAACAATCCACTACACCATCCCTCAAAATCTAAAACTGTTAATATCTTGACGGCAATAAAAATATTTTAAAAATATAAACTGGATCATCATTGAGAATATATGAATTTTCAAAGAAAAATTCGCGGGTTTTCAATACTCTCTAAAAAGAGTGATTTCAATGTAATTTGACAAAAATAAAAGTAATCTGAAAAAAATTCTTAAGACCTGGAAACAGTTTTTCAATCAACTTTATTAGAAGATTAATAAACTGCTCTTATAATCATCAAAATATTTCGGGATAGGATCAGAAAAGTATAAAATATGCAATTTTTGAACTAAAAAAGTGCTAATTGACCGTGAAAAATATTTTCAGAAATATAAATGTATAATACTCATCTCATTATTGTGATCAACAACTTTCTTTGATCCCCTCTCGCAAAATATTTTTAGTTTAGAAATGAAAAATCGAAACCCAAAATCAACAAAAAATTCCCCTCCTCAAAACATTCGGGAAATTCAGTTAAAACAATTTATTTTGGATCCGAAAAAGATTTTGGTAGATTTTTGTCCCATTTTGAGTCGGTATGCAAGTGAGAAATGTGATCCGATTTCGTTTGGTGGTAGAGATCGATTCTTGGAAGTATCTCAATTTTTCAAGAATTCCTCGGGTTTTCAATACAAAATATTATTTTTCTCACTAAAAAGAGCATTTTCAATGTAATTTGTCAAAAATTAAAATAATCTGATTAGAATTCATAGGACCTGGAAAAGTTTTGGAATCACCGTTATTCGCAGATTAATTATATGATCTCGTAATGTTCAAAATATTTAAGGATTATATCAGAAAAGTATAACTTATTCAAAATTAATAACATTTTTGCATTCATTGACTCAACAAAATTCGAAAAAATGTACGAAGTACTTATCGTTAAAAATGAATGAAAAATGTTGAAATTCTGTTGAAAATATTCATGGTTCAAGAAAAAATTATTAAATGTGCTTTAGTTCTGTTTCAAAAAAAGTGTTCAATGTCAAACTATGACCAAATAAAATATGATCCTGATCTAATTCATAAGATTAAAAAAACAGTTTTAGAAAATTTAAATATCATCGCATATTTTACTGATGTGAGATCCGGTCATATAATCCAGTTTAAATGATCAAAACATGGCTAAAAGTAGGAAAGATTTAGTGAAACCCTCGCATTTTCTATAGGTGGGGAAATAAATTTATTATTTACCCCCTATTTTAAATTTTTTTTCACTTTCAATGATCCATAAGTTTAAAAAATTTAAAGAGAGAACATGAACTAAAAAACATGTTTTGTATCTCGGTCTTTTGATCAATTACATTTTTCATAGTTTTTGGCAAAATCCTAAAGCTGTGGCCACAATCGGTCAAAAACGACAAAAGTAAAGAGGAAAACAGTTTTTCGCCGATTTGGCCATATACCGAATTATTTTCAAAACTTTATGCAAAATTATTGTTTAGTATTTGATTTGAAACAAAAACATGGTCGTGGACATTCAGCTTTAAAATCAGCGTCGAAATACGAAAAAGTTTTTTTGCTGAATCAGAGTATGCCAAAAGTTCAGGCGGGTTAAATAATCAATGTTGCTATTCGGTTCGTATCGGTAAATGGTTTTTGTTTGGCCGTGAGGTCGGTTAGCAATTTTTAAAACGGCATGGCGCGGCGCGGGAAGATTTTCAGCAAAAAAACATAGCTTATAGTTTGCAGAAGCTCATAAGTTAGGGTTTTGAAAAAAAATTGGATCAAATTCTGTCACCGTTCTCTCAAACATATCTGCATAAGTAAAAAGTGCCATTTCTAAATAATTTTTAAAATAAATCTGACATTTTGCGCAAAAGGGCTTGTCAACTAAGGAGAAGAGATGTAGTACATGTCTTATGAGTCTGCACACACACATGTATACATCATTTTAATTCCTGACGTCTGATTGGTTAGCCGAAAAAAAACTTGTTGATCTAATTGTGAGAAGATCATAACCTTTAGTACCTACATGCAAAAAATCAGAGCATTTGGATCAGTAGTTTAGGAGCCTATAGACACACAAAATCAGATTTTCAGATTAGCGGATTTGAAATCTAAATCAATACCTTTCGAAATAGTCTAAAATAAAATTATTTTTGGTGAGTGGTGTTAAATTTAGTGCAAAAAGTTTAGACCAATCTATTTCTGGGAAAAGGACGTAGGCCCCCTAATGTACCTTGAAAGAGTTCATTCATCTTTTCATTTGCAGATGATCTCAAAGTTTCTCAAATGATTAATGACAGGAGAAAAAGTGTCCTGTTCCTACGTCCCTTAAAATCCTAAAAAAGAGAAGTTTTTTTGTCTGATAGTCTTGAGAATTTGAGTATTGTTAACCAGGACCCTAGGATACAGAGAATAAACGCAATTACTGGACCATTTATATTCTGAGAAATACTTTTTCAATCCACATAAAGTTTTTCTCCTCCAAAACATGGTGCTCAAATAACACGGCCTAAATGTTTTATTGGAGGAAAGAAATGACGTAAAATTCTAATTCTAATGTGCATTTCACATAATGAGGTCAATGCTAAAAGATAAGGCAAAATTTAAGACCAAGCTGCTTCGATAGATTAATTTAATATCAATTTAGACTCACGAATTTCAGAATCTGGACAGGGGCTTCAAACTGCAATTTCTCAGTCAACTTGGTTCGGAAACTGATAGCATTGTCATCATTGGGACTTGTGAATGGATTCAGGCTACGAATGCCATCTGATTTACGTCGTGTTACAGCATGCAGAATCTTTATTTAGTTTCACATGATAATGTTTGATACTTTATTGCTCATTGACCAATGAGATCACAGGAAATCTTTCTGCTCGCATAAGGTCACACCCACTATCTACAGTGTCACACACCACTTGAATTGAGAGTTTTTTGTGTCCAAAAAAATAGGAAATCAATCATAGAAGAGTTAATTATAATTTGTAATGAGAGCAAATTAATTGGGTTCTAGACTAGAACTTCTAGTAGGTTGAGATCCTTGACAGAGTTTATAAGGAACTAAAATCCTTCAAAAGTGCAGCAAAGTTACTCAAAACCCACAAAACAAATTTCAGGACCAAGTAAGAGCTCTAATCAAATGCATTTTCTGCTTTTTAACAAAGAAAAATTTATATATTTTTTCCACATATTTAACAGACGACATTTTTCCGTAGTTGATTTTTTGTTTTTAATAGTTCTTGCCAAGAACTTATTGGGAAGTATAGTCAAGTGAGCGATCTTTACAAACGGTTAATGTATACTATTTATAGATAACCTATGAAATAAAACTAAATGTAGAAGAAGAAAATGTTTCTGAATCTTGTTTTGTATCCTCTTCGTGTTGGGAGGGCTGAAAGATTTCTTCAAACGCCTTTTTTGGCTCAAAGTCAGAGAACTCCTTCCTCCTTAGAGCTTCGGGGCTTGGAGAGAATCCAAGAATGCAATCTTCAAGATCAATCTTTGAAATGTCAAACCATTTGAGATCCGGTGTTGGATTAGTCTTTAAGATGTCTGCGAGCGTTGCTGAGGGATTACAATCCTGGCTGTCTTCAGTTTTCTTTCTATCGCTGATCAAGCTGAAATCGCTCTCGTTATCACTGGGAATTTTATCGTATACATTGAATTGTGAATCGATCCTTGAGACGAAATAGTCAGAATTCTTTGGAGTTCTCCTGTCATCTGTTGATCCGGGAATGCTCATCTCTGAATGGGTATCATCGGCGCTATGATCAGAACTCTCCTCATAGACCACCGTTGAATCGGAGGCTTCAGGAGTTGAAAGCTCCTTCTTCAGATACGCCTTTTCCATCAAGCTTTTGATAGGTCGTTTGAAATTGTAGTTGACCTCAAACTCTCGAAGCATTTCTTTTGCCTGGTTTAGCAATTTTTTCTTGAAAAAATAAAGAATTTCACTCTTGTTCTAAAATAAGAGGTTGAGCACCGAGTTTGCCTACTTTTAGATTTTTTCTGCATCAATCTGAAGAGCGAACTCACTCTCATTTCTTTAACTCCCGTGTGGCTCTAATGTAGAAAGAATTAATAAATACACATGCTAAATCGGTTTCAATTAAATCTTACTGATACCATCTCTTCGTCATCTTTGAATAATTTCTGATCGGAACTCTTGAGATCAATTTCCGAGAGGAACTCTCTGACTCTCGTAATTAAATGACGCCAGGCAGCCTTTATAATTTATAATAGGGTATCTTACAAATTTCTCATTTTTACAATTTCTTTCGTAAACATCCTCTTGAGAGAAAGAATCCTTTTTGGCTTCGAAATCAATCTCTTGGAATAATTCTTTGAAATGTAACAACCAGTTTCCTTTGGTAAACTGCGAAAATTTACAATATCATTTTGATATATTCACTTTTAGAGACTAGAACGCACGGTTTTCTTTGAAAATTCATCCTCGTTCTATATGAAAAAAGTTGAAGATTTTATTTCCTCAGCACAAATCTATAATTTCACTTTTACTCTTTGTCTAAATACTTATTGAGAGTAAGCTACTTTTTGAACCTTGATAAAAAGACAAACTTGAAAAACATAGACAGTGCCATACTCTCAAGTAAACTTCAATATAATGAAGCATGCTGTTCAAAAAATGTTCACCGTAAAAAAGTGACTCTCTATTTTGTCTTGCAAATAACGAGTAATGAAGCGTCAAACTCTCAGAAAAACCATTGCCCCAAAGAGGGTTGACCTTTTCTTATTTTCGACATAATCTTAATTCTTTAATGCCTATTTTTTTGAGGATCATCACAAGGCTACACATTATATTACATGGAAAAAAATTACACTACAAAGTGTATCTTAAAAAAATGCATTTCTAAGAATAAAAGGCATATATGCATAAATTCGTCAAAATTCATGTTGAGCCGAATACCATTATTGACAAAAAACCGCGATACATGGTCTTTGGTTTCGGCTTTTGGGAATTTTAATTTTTTGGGAGCAGAATTTTTTTGAATCTCAAATTCGTCAGTAAAGCTTAATGCGCAAGTGTGTGCTCTCGCCTGGTTTTTAATTAGTCTTGACTCATCTTTACTCTCAGAAATGTATCTGTGATGTAGATAAAAATAATCTTACAGCAACCAATTAGAATGTTTTCCAAATGACATGTTAATCGTCTCTAAAAAATATCAAGAAGAAAATGTCGTAAAAAGTAAATAATACCGAAAATAATGCATTTGAAAAATATAATACATAGTTGTTGAAATAATACATATTCTGGACCCTCAGGTGCAATCAAAATTTTAGTAACATTATTTTAGTCATTTGTGTAGCCTAATCATCATAAACCCTAGAGAAAACCGTCTTTCGAGCAAAGAAAAAAATCCGCTCAGAACTGATTTGAATGGGATTTGATCATCAAGTATTTACAATTTTTTGAAGCATCCAAGTTTGTGTAAGATTAGTGATGCCAAGGTACTAGGAGGTTTAACAAATACTCACATTGTCCACAACGCTGTCACCAAGTCTTGGGCCTTCTGTTTGGGATAAGTGGTTTAGGGGGCGTCTCAAGTCACTGTTGAATTCAGCATCTTTGAGCATTTCTTTAACTCTTGCTAGCCAACCATATTTGGATATCTAAATGGCCTTTATACATTGCCGTTCACTTGAAAATATTTAAACTTACTTTTTCATGAATGATTGAGACAAAGTCCTGAAAAAAACGATAATAATAATCCAATTCAGCTGCTCGGTGAACATAGTCCTAGCTACCCCTTATTAGTTGTAGATTAAAAAATCTCAGATAACGAGTTTCCAAACACTACACTATTTATTCAACTCATCTCGAAGGGGGGAGGAGGCCCTACATACATCTTTCGACTTATCACTCCAATTTTAACCATGAAACGATCAAGACTTATATTTTCAAGTGTATTTATAATTTTATATTTCTCAATTTTTCAAATTACAATATATTTTTTTTCTTGCTCGTATTGTTCTCATCAATGCGATGCACACGAATTGAGTACCTTGAGTAATTTAATGTTATTCTACTCAAATCGATAAAAAAATCTTTGACTTGAATTTTGGTTCTTCAAAATTATTAAAATTAATTTCGTACTCACCCAGTACTCAATAATTTTATGACTTTGACTGAGGTATTCATAAACTGCATTTACTATTCGACAGGACTTTTCAATGATAAATTGATCAAATTCTACCTTTTCCTTCGTTTCACTTGTCGTCTATAAATGAATAAAATAGTTACATTTTTAGACTATCAAAATAATAGATGTCAATTCTGATCTAAATTTACTCAAATGTTAAAACTAGAAATCAAAGAAATGTGATGCTGTTAGATTTGTTAGAAATCATGTAACGAAACATTTATTCTCACCAATTCAACTGGAACTTGGTTATTTCGATTTAATTTCAAAAGATT
>JJOG01006423.1:0-14725 GCA_000715275.1 Gyrodactylus salaris
GCAATCGACAGAGCTAAAACTGATATGTCAAATATCATAGGAGTTGTGCTTGAAAAAAGGATACACTATACAAAATTGGTACTAAACATGGCACTATTGAAAAACTCATAGGAATCAATGAAATTATTCCTTCAAAGTCTATTTTTATCCAAAAAGACATGTTGCCAGAAAACATAATCAGTTTAAGATCAGCTTCGACATCCTCATCTTTACACAACGGCCAAGGTTTTGAAAGATGCAACTGTCTAACTGGTTGCGATTCGAATAGATGCGTTTGCATAAAAAACAAGAGACTCTGTAATAGCAAATGTCATGTGAATAGATCTTGTAAAAATAAATAAATGTGGAAAATTTTAATGACCGGTCATTCTATAGAATGACATACTTATACACATTGACTGTAACATGTATACTTTCCAAGCCTTATTCTATTAACAATATTTTCCCAAAGGATTTCCTAACAACTCAATTAATATAAGTGAACATTCTGACTTTTTATTCAAACGAAATTGTCGTTATTAAAATCATCTAACAACCAAGTGTTGTACACATTTACCTGATGATATTTGATAATATTGTAGCAACCAAAACAAAAATAGGCAACAAACGTGATATTTCAACAGGATACAATCAATAAGACATTTTGTACCTTTAAGATAAATATTAATGTAATCTTATTTCCATCTCTCTTCTAAATTAGTTGATATTTGAACTTATCACAAGTACGATTTGGTAAGTCTCAAGGAATGCACACAGACTAAAGTGTCTGTTGTTTTTTATACTTTTTTAGTTTATAGGTTGCTTTGCAGTATTAATTAGGCTAACGAAATAAGCATATTTAGCATGTCTTATATTTCACGTGTTTTGCGAATAATAAGTAGAGCCTTTTTTTAGCGAATTTAGCTTAATAACTCGAAAAAGAAATCTTGGGTAAGAAGATGAGAAAGCCTTTTTTAGGTTGCTCTAATAACAAGGATATTATCTGTAAAATTCTCACAGCACACAGTAAAAAGTGGTAGACAATTTATAATATCTGTTTACATAATCTCTTCTCTTGCGTTCTTGCATCTGGATTGCAAACTGAGATCCATGTATGGGTTAGGATCGCTCAAACTAATTTTGATTGCATCAATCTTTGAGTTTTAATTATAAAATTATGACACAAAAAATCATTCGCAATTCTTATTTATTTGATTAATTTGAGTGATCCACACTCATAAAATGGCGAAAACATGATCCAAAAGATTTATTCTCAAATAACTTAAAATCTTATCGGTTTCGAAATTAATCGCTTTTAATCATTACTTAAATTCTTCTAGATTTCAAGTCTGCATATTTTCAGATATTATTCATCATGAAAAGCTCTTAAAGAAAACATGAAACTAAAACGTGACATGCAGTAGTTAGAACACCAAAATATATACATCCAAGGGGACTCACATTTTCGGATCTATCTTCGCTAATTGCTTCAAGGCGTAAGCACTGATTAATCTTCAAGTCTAGAAGAATGGATTCAGCTTCTTGGAGGTTCCTTGTGATCCCATTATTTGCTTCTTTGATCTCTTTCTGTAATTTAATAAATTTAACTAAATAATCTATTCAATACTAGGCTGTAGTAAAAGGAAGTTTCATCTCTAAATCTGCTGATGTATGTAGGAAACTATGCAAAAAAGTCTCACAATTTAACAAAATTGTACTCTCACCGTTATCGAAACTCAAAAAGACTCACAACTTTATCGTTTATCAAGTCGAGGAGGTTATCAACATTTTGGCTGTTATGAGATATCGACTGCTGAGAACTCGATTTGGAGGCTTCAGTAAAAGGCTTCGAGCTGCTATATGTCCCGTCATCGGAGGTATTCGACTCACGGGCATTTCGTCTATGACATGAGCACTCTTTTACTTCGGCGGTGTAATCGTCGAGATCAGTGATCTGATTACTAAGGGTTGGAAAAAAATCTCTTAGGACTTGTGTTTTAAAACATAGCAAAATACAGTTCTATCCTAGAAAATAACGAGAATCAGCAAATCTAATTATTCGCTCAGCTTTCCTTTAGAAGCGATTTTTTATCTAGTATTGATTTTTTAAGTTGAGTCCTAGGCGGTAAAATTTGGCCTATCTCAAAATTGGGAATTCTCTGATTAGATTATATATATTTGCCATTCAATCGAGTGTAGAGCTGATTGTTGTGCATACTTTTCTAGTTGAGCACAGGACGAGCGAGCATATAAATTTGCTTATTTTCAAAATTATCTAGGTTTTAAAACTGTAAATATAAAATGTTCATTAGAATTATGTGTAATGTATCTTTCAAAATAATAATATCTTTTATCTGATACTCGGAGACCACGTGAAAAGATACCAAGTGCACAAAATCGTTTCGCTTTTCTGCAGTGTTTCGATGAAAGATACTTGGTGTTTGAAAAGAACATCTAAGAAGCTTTTGTTCAGGCTATTTGTCAAGCTAAAGATTTCTCAGACAAATTATTGTTTGAAGGCATTTGTTTCAGGAGTTTAGACTATTAATAATTTGTTTAATTTGGGAAAGAACGCAGATTATGAACAAATCAACATGTTACTTTTATGTCTCGAATTAAAGTTTAGGTGAACAGTTTTAATTTTCTTATACCAAACCATACACATTAAAAATGCAAAAATATAATTTTATCAAGTTACCGAACATTTTGGGTGTTTTAACTGTATACGTATTCAATAGAAAAGAGTTCAATGTCTTCATTGAAAGTTTGAGAAGATTAGATGTATTCCTTTTCTAAAACCTATATCAGGCATGTAAAAACCTTTAAAGTATGCCCAAAATAAAGTACTTATTGTGGTAAAAGGGCTTGATCTTCTCAATAGAATGACAGATATTATCATCACTTAAAATTATAGTCCATTCACAGAAGTACTAAATAAGGTACAAGAACACCTTCGTAAAAGAAAAAAGATTTCTTGTTCAATCAGGGAGGACTCAATGTCCAGTTTTATTTGAGCAAGCTCGTACATAAATTTAATGAAGAAAACGATGTCGAAACTTTAAGGAAATAAGTACTATATTCCGGACATGCTCGTGCAGGAAAAAGTTATTTAAAATATTATCTCTACTAAAATTTCAATGAATGATGAGTGAGGGCCAATTGGAAAATTTCAAAGATTTGGTGTATAGTGGTTAATCTACTGTACTCAAACGTCTCCCAAGTTGTTGGGAGATGGGAATAACTGTACTGATGACGCCTGATAGGCAGAAATACCGGTATTTGCAGATTCCTCTTCGAAACATAAAATTGGTTCTTACTCAAATTTTTTTTCACTATGGTGACCTTGTTCTTTACAAGGACTGATGAGCATGTCAAAAATAAAGTACTTATTTCCTTCAAATTTCGACATCGTCTTCTTCATTAAATTTCTTGTTCAATTTAATTGAAATTTAAAAAGTAACCTTGTGAAACCCTGTTCATTCGTTGAAAAAATCGAAGGCACTAACATTATATTAAAAACGCTATAAATTTTCTCTCCAAAGATTATGTTCAAGTGAAATAAATTAGGAAAATTAGCATGTCAGATTGTAATCTCGTAATAATATTATTATATTTGAGGTAGTGTTTTTGCATTCGCGTTTATAAATATTATAATAATAGAGGCAAGTTTACACAGATAGCATGATTATAACTTACAGCCAATATCTAAAAAAGATTCAAGAGTCTAAAATTAAATTGTCTTGCTTCAGGTTCAAGAATAGTTTTTGTGAAAGTTTAGGGCGACACCTTTCTCCCTAAGATAGCTGTCTCGTTTTAGGAAAATTCTCAGAAGATAAACCATAGTCTGAGTCAGTTAAAGGAGTAAAAGTCCTAATCAGGAATAAGGGCGTGCTAGAAAGATTCAAACCTTAACCAGACTTTTGATGCTCTAGAAATTGGTTTAAATGGGATAAATCTCTGGTTCTCAACTTTATAAATATGGCACAGAAGATGGCTTACAATTCGTACTGATTGTGGATGCATTCGGAGTTAATTTCAAATATCAAAACCCGTTCGGATATGCTTGCATTTAGCCTTTTATAGAAAGAAAACTCAAATACAGTTGTCCAAACTAGAGAGTTTAAAAATCCTATTTTCTGAACTGACCTCTTTATAGAATCATCGATGCTCTGAAAGTCTTCGAGGACCTGCGTATCGAGGCTCGCTTCCCCAGCCCCATCTGAGAGGTCGATTATTGACCTGGAAAAGTTTTTCTTCTTCGTCTGTATTCTGGGGGAGCGATCGTAGTTTTTGTATAACTCATTATCGCCCTGATATCCACAAATGAGCATGCTAACAAAATGTATATAGTTAAAAATTATAAACTTATTTTTTAAAACAAACTCCTATTGATTACACAGTGTATAAAGTTAGATCATAAAAATGGTTCGTAGGCTACTTTATACAGGTCAGCACGAACTTTGGGCAGATGTTATTTAACTATTGAGGTCAAAAAAGTCCCATCATTCGGTATAATTATATATTAAACGATTCTTATTGGCTTTTTAAATTGTTAAATCAAGACAGCCTATCAGAGGCAAGGAAAGAAACGACCAATTAAAAAATCTATCTAATGTGACTCTTTGACCTGTATATATTTATAGAGTAATACATGTCATTTGTGTGTTAAACATATCGACCAAAGATATAGTGCCTCATATCTGCCAGATGAGCTATGCAGAAAGTTAGTTTGAAATAGATTTTCGGTAGAGAAAAAAGTATGTTGGAGGGGTCTATTTCTTGTTGTTTTTAAATATCAACAGAGAAATTTCTCTTGATTAAAAGTTTTAACTTAGTTTGCGGGAACCTGACATGAGTTCGACTCTGGTGGCCTCCCTCCTCAAGACGAGTTTGGTTTCCCCTTTATAAGCTTTCATGTAAACCTAAAGAGAGTTTTTCTCTGCTATGAGACTCAAATTCTAAAATGAAACCTGAAAACAAAAATTCTGTTAATGATTTTAATTTACAAAAATTTTGTTTACAAAGTATTAAGAACCATTATTTTTTTTCAAATTAGAAACGCATCACATCACGGGTTTAAGAATTTAATTATCTATAAAAAGACAATGTGTTTAAGCATTATTTTACTCCGGCATCAGACTACTGGAAAGTAGAGTTAAATCATCGATTTTCATACTTTTTCGATTCAATCAACCCTTTGATCTGTAAATTATAGGTTAGAGATTATTAATTGTTTCTTAGCCCACTAATTAACCTTAATTAAGTTCAAAGAAGAGAATTTCGAGAGATCGATAAACAATTGCTTTGAAATCAGATGTAATAATTGAACAGAAAATCTGCATCTTTTTATTCTCTCAGATGACGTAATAAATATTTCAAATTAAAAAACCTCCTTTTTATTCTAATTTACAATTTCCTCTTTTTGTTGTAAATAAACATTTCATTTTCAGACATAATATAGCATGCCATCGTGTCTCTTAGTAGTAAAGATTATGCGGAGCGAACTAAAGGGAACCCCAAAAATAACAGATTAGCATATCTTAGATGATAGTAGACCTGTCCATTTGAATTTTTGATATCTCGATACTGAAAGTCTCAGTTGCAAATCGTTTACAACTCTCTCTAAATACGATTGCATATATCTGGTTTCATTGCATTTCGATGTACACTTGCATTCATATATCAGAGCAGAGAGGAGAAAAGAGGTGTTGAACAAAAGGAAATACTTGGGCACGCGGTTTGAGGCTCAAATGAGTTGAAAAGGAAATTTATTCATAAGTTAGATGGAAAAATAAATATCGTTTTTTTATCCTCCTTATGTTTGACTAAAACACTGCCACCAAAACTAACAAGCCCCAAAATACTCGACAAGGAACGAGCCTACTTTTTTGCCTTATTGTTGAATAATTTCTCACGAGATTTTTGTTTGACTATTATCAAATAAATGCTACTGAGAGACTGCTTGATAGAAGGAGCAACTTATCAAAATATGCTATATATGCTTTTTGGGAGCCCTAATAATAATAAAAGGCAAAGTTTGTTTTAGAAATTCTTAAAGCTTCTTTAAGCCAGTATGACGAGGAAATTTGAAAGAAACCTAGAGACCACAATTTAATAGCTTCATCTCCTGGTTTCAATACTTTCACCTAATCATTTTCATGATAAAGAATACATAACAACTTTACATCTATGATGCTGAGTTCTATCTGCAGCTTTTCGTCCTCAAAGAGGGGAATACTTTTTTTTCAACTCGCATAAGCAGACATCTTTGTGTGAAATTAAGTCATTCTAAGGTTAAATCGACGGCAAATCTTCTGAAACCCTTGAAAGTTCACAAATGACTGCTTGCAGTTCGAATAAAACCACAACAGGTACAGATAGTAAGCTATTGATTGTAGTCTAACCTGTAAAACCTTTCGACATCTACTGTAGAATCTAAGGAACCTTTGGGCTGATTAACTACACCAAGATATAGTATTTGGGAAAAAAAGAGAAGAAGTGCCAGTTTAGAAGTTCAGTTAATTCGCAAGTGTCCTTACCCAACGAACCACTTCATTCGTATTTTCGCTGGGAAGAGCTACAACCGAATATGCTAACACATTTGATCACTCTCCTGTTCCTGATTGAAAACCGATTACCCACCGAGATGGTCAAGAACGAATGAAGCTGGTTCGAGTCTCGGCGCCTGCGGTATACTGATAAGTCCCAAGAAGACGAAACGCGTCTTCACCTGGTGTGAGATGGTAATTCGGGGAACTACGTTCCAGAAGGGTACGGAGTTTTGTGAAATAGTGTTTCCTGACATTTGAAATAGTTAATTTAACGATTATCATAAAAAGCGTCGAATCATTCTTGCGACTTTAGTCAAAGCTAAACCGAATTCGGTTTAAAATCGTGTACAAAACCTATAGACTATCCAATCTAATTCTCAAAGATGAACTTGCTCAGAAAGTAAACAAGAATTTCGTCTATAAGTTCACCAGAGACTGTCGGTCAACATACATAGGACATTAAAAAAGGAAACTGGGTACAAGGATCAATGAACAGATGTACTGACAGGGCTCGTAAGATTTTTAACAGTAGAAAATTCGGACCAGAAACCATTTCGATGATATGCTCGACTTAACGATCAAGGAGAAATTCTACATAATGAAGACAAGGCCAAATCTTTGAAAACAGCAGAACCCTGACCCTAAAATTGCCAACCTGAAGGTTTTTTCTTTAAATATTGATGTTTAATATTTTATGCAGTTGTGATTATAAGGAAAAGAGGAAACCAATTGATTGAATTGGTCGAAATATCATTCTTTTGAAATGGTTATTAGATATGCTTGAAAATATTTTGAGATATTTTTTATGCAATATAAGATATGCTAGAATATGCATTTCTCATCCCTAAACTAAATAATCCACGCAAAGTGTTCACTTATTAACAGCAGGACAAAAATCCAAACATGACTTTTCCCGGAACAAGCTTCGAATCTTCAAAATTCGAGGTTCTTGGAATGGGTTTTGAAGAAGAAGAATCTCGATTTCTTCTGGAGGCTATTTCAAATATCAAATTAATTTTTGAATCTAAATGTTACCAAGCTTCACTGATAAGAATGATTATACAAACAAACCATCTTATCTCTCAGGTTCAAGTTTTGAAATTAACCTTTCTTACTTCTATTTTCATTTTTTTATAATCGCATCCCGGTGGAAAGTATAAATATTTGATATTGAGATTTTTAATCAAGATAATAAATCATTTCAAATGAGGTATGGGAACCTGTAGGGAGGTTGAAATGGAAGTTACGAAGAAACTCTTTTTTCCTTGATTACTTCAGGTTATCCTAAGGTTATCGTTGTAGAATAAACATAATCTCTACGCCTATTTACGGAGTTGTTCTGGGAGAGAAATCAGCATATGGGCGATTCACTTTCAAAGAGATGTCAACCTGTACGGGTGCTATGATCTGAAATCCAATAATGTTGATGGAAATCTATGAAGAATTTCGCTTGTCAAACAAAATCTGCGATTTTTGTTAGTTTTCAAGATAGATGGGGAAATTTTGGGACCTCTCAGGCACCAAGAAAATTTGGTTTGCCCTCTAAAATTCGACTTTTCATAGATGAAGTAATAGTTTCAAAGATGGAACTGAAAAGTGGTGTTTTCTTTCTTTTTTTTATATAGATTTTATTGAATCATGTACCTACCTTATGCTTAGAACTCATGACTTGATCCAGATGTACACCATCTTTATAGAAAGAAGTATTTTGTTTTTTAATTTTGAAAACTAAATATTAATTTATTTTAGATGCGTCTTTCACATGCTCGAACACGATTTCACACATGTCTCGCCCACCAACAGTACATATTCTAGAGAATATTGAATTAACTAACTGTAGGATTTTACGAAAACCTATTCTAAAGTCAAATTCATGGTGAGACAGTGTCCCCTCACAAACGTATTTTTTTAACTTTTCAATACTTGAATAATAATAAAGCTTTTTCCATGTTATATCTCCATTTCAAGTTTAAAAAATCATATTTGCCACCTTCATCAGATACACGAGGAAATACACTTTTAATCTGTCTCACATGAATAAGCAGACTTCAAATTATTTGAAGAACACTACCCAAGCAAAGTTGAGCGTCGCTCATCAACCCCTGCAAGACAGAGGCTACCGAGAGGGATTGCGTACTTAGCCGGCTTTACCTTGGAAGTTACTGACTAAGGAAATGGATTCTGTGCAAATTTATCATAAAATGCAATTTTGAAAAAAAGATGGAAAAAATTTGCATCAGCTCTTTTTCCTTGTTACAGAGTCGTGAGTCACCATTTACCTCTTATATCCTAAAATAATAATATATTTTTATTATCTCTCTCCAATATTGAGATCACAAGGAGAGGATTTAGTTGGAAGAGTTTCTGTAACATTTGTGATGATTCTGAATAGAAAATCTACTTATCATGAGAGCAATTTAATTTAGCTTTCAACTCCAATATGCTCTTGAAATTCGAATAAAATAACCAAGAAGCTTTAGTTTGAAATTTGCTCTGTCAATTTACATGTTCGCCAAGGATCAATCCATTTTTGCATATTTTTGAAAATTTGGCGGGAAATTTTTTCTATTACTAAAGGCTGAATGATTCAAAAATTCGCCCAGCCCTTAATCATTCCCTTCTACGATCCATGCTTATTCAAGAAATTCTCATCTCGGCAGTATTGCTAGATTTCTCAATTAACTCCAATTCTAGAAAATGAATTAAGATGAGTTCAGAAAATATTATTCTGAATTTTTATGCGCCAGATTCAAATCTTTGCGAATATAATTTGATGCTTGGCGAACATATGATTGACAAAAGAAGGATGATAATCCTAGAAAGGAAAGCAAATCGCTTTAGTCTTAGAGGAAATAGAACTTTTATTTACATTTGACAAAGAGTATCAACATGTACTCGGAATACACTGTGAGTTTATCAATTTTCTATTTCTTGTAGAATATTATAATATAATATTATCAGAATCGTCAAAAAGTAATTGAGCTGTAATAGCTGAAAAAAGGAAGCTTTAGGCTTTCGAATGACATCACTTTCGCACCTCAATAATATAATTTTTCGAAAATACAGCTGTTTGAAATTTGCGCGCGAAAATAATTTGATTTTTTAGTCGATAATATTTTGGATCTTATTCCTGCACACTTACTAATAATGGTCGGGACACACACTATGGAATCATAGTTTTAGCCCGGGTGTAAGGTGCACAATTTGATTTTTTTTCTCAATTTTGAATTTTATTAAATCTAGAAAATGCTTTTACTTTTCTAATTTACATTCTAAATAGTTCTTTTTTTTTCCTTATGCAGATTGCTCATAAGACAAAAAGGTCTTCTAAATTTGCCTCACTAATTAATCTGGAAAGAAATTCTCAAAATTTAAAGTTTCTCTATGCTTGGGCCTAGAAGGGTTAAATTCATACAATAAAAATCAAGTGTCTAATTTTATGTTTCAAAAGTAAGAAAAATAACCATTTCTTTCATTGATTCTTAAGAATATTATGAGGAAAAACCATACTGAAAATTCCGTATCATCAGCAGTCAACAAAAAAAAATAATTTTTTTAAATCCTCTAAATTTCTACAAAACTCTGGAAATGAAAAATCTGTATTTCGAAAAATACAATCCCCTTCGTAGGCAGATTGAAAAAGAGTTTTTCAAGAAAAATCAAACTTCGCATCAATGTGTAAATATCGATTCTCTCCAGTTCTGAACCCTGAGATAACCTTAGAGATAATTCATATTTTAGCAAAATCATCATATTTTCACTTTGAAAATACAAACATTTGACACGGTTCTGATCGATTCTATTCCAAGCAGCATACACTCTCTATGTGAATAATAAAAACTTGCTACGAATCTAGAAATGAATAAGTTTCTCTATTCTGACTCTAATCTTTTCACATAAAATCTTTTCTCAAAAGTTCGATCTTCAGCGGAGGTCAAAAATCGTAACTGTAACTTGGAAAACTTATTGACGGGATTGAAATCCTTGCGTAGAGATAAAATTAGAGCTCCCAAATAGAGAAAAAGTAACATTTTAACAGAAAAAAAACAAGTCTTGACAAGTATCCCATTCCCTTAATATGACCGTACAAAATATTCTATGCGAATTGATTTTAACTGCTCAATTTATATTTTGGTTCGAATTTTTGATTTTCTGAGATTGTAGACTCATTATTTCCAATACATGACAAATATCTCTTCACCTTGAATAAACTCACAATTATTTGTTGCTTCATTTTCTTAAAATCTATGCTAAAAGATATAGGCAAGCCTATTTTTACTATTTTGAGACTTCAATTGTTCGAATTTCTAAATCACTTAATTCTTCACAATGGGAGACTCTCATTTTAGTGGTCTGAAAAATTTATTTCTTCTGGCGTTAAGAGGAATTGAAGCATTCAAGGACATGAGATACTTCGGAGAGAAAATAGTTTGGTCGCGAAATTCGGTTTACAAAAACATAGATTTTTCCGGAATGCATAGAAAATATTGCTCAGAAGTCAGAAAACGACGCTGATAGAAATTTATTGATTTCAACCGTGCTCTATGGATTAGTTATAATAGAGACGTAACGATTTTGTAGCTGGTTGGTCAGTGTTAAAATGTTCATTGAACCTATTTTCATATTCATTTATTCTTGCTGTATTGCAAAGGAAATTTCTAAATATTTAGCCTGATTCTGTCAGATAACCAAGAAATATCAAAACAAATGATATCTGAGGTCTGAAAATCCAAAATAATTCTAAGAGAAAATTCTGAAAACATAATAATGTGACTTAATTTTCTTTCGCGATCGAATAAATTCTTAGCTGAAACTTGAAGGATGGAAAAACCTCTGTTTTGTAATTCGGTAACTCTTACAAAAATAATTTAATTGATCTGATTGTTTCACAGAACCCTTTACGAGATCTAAAGCAGAGGAAACTTTTGGTTCTCTTAAAACTTGATCTATCAAATAGCCAACCAGAAGCTTATAAGAATGCATATTTGTGCATTAACTATTTCGTGTCGAATCTTAGGTTATACTTGAACCAAGTCAGTGCGACCAAGTTCAATTTCTGGGGGTTTTGAGGTACAAAAGGACGAGTTTTATTCTTCGTAAGTCCAATTTATCGCTGATCAACCAAATTTTTACAGATTCTGTCTAGTTAAATAGACCATGTTTCGTAGAAAATAAATGTTGGCCTATTCAATTCGACAATCAGTATTACAAGTCTAGGTTTTAAAACTTAAAAAAAAGTCAATCGAATGTTTAGCTCGTCTGACCTGGAAATGAACCATAGAAAAAACTCGATGTTATAAAACTACACAAATATGCAAATGTATATTTTAACACATCATCAGTAGGGCATCCAAAAAGCATATTTAGCATATCTTGAAATATATTTTTTTTCTGTCAAGTTTATATCGAGTTTAAAAGTGGATTTTTTAATATTACAAAATAGACTATATAAGTTTTCACTATTTTATATATAAAAAAGAGGCTTCATATTTATATTTTTCACTGTTGAGTTTATAATTATAAATTATAACTTATGCATACTTCAATTTCAATGTAAAGCATATTTCTGGCTAATTGAATAATTTTTTGCTCAAAATAAAGCCTTCGTTCTGGGTTTAATGATAATCATATACACTACATTTAATTGCCTACAACATGGGTCCACAATTGTCGACTCAGTTGAATAAAATTAATCTAAAAAGCACGGAGAAGCTTTTCTAAAATATTTAATTTTTTACATTTTTTCAAGTGTCAAGAATTATTATCGCTTATAAAGATTTAAGAAGAAACATGACATCGGACATTAAAGAAGAAAAATATCATTAAAATAAGTTTTTTGATATGAAGAATATTTCAAAAATTTCTCAGAATAAATTATAAAAAACCTTCCATGTTGAAATTAGATCATGAGTCGACATCTGAGTGAATCATGAAGCAGTTCTCGGATATAAACAAGAAAACTCTTTTTGAGTGAGAGATAATATCTATTTCTGAACATTCACTTGGCTATACAAATTTCAATGAATAACAGATTCTTTGCTCTAATATCTTTCACGTTACACGTTTGCACACTCAACGGTTCTTGTGACTTTTTATGTCCAAAATTGAAAATTATAGTGCTCAGAGTTTATGAGCTTTAAAGACATTTTTAAAAACACATTTTTCTGACATGGACAAGCATTTCAGAAAGACAAAAACTGTTTCTAATTTGGACTGATAAAAATACTTCTTTTCGTGAACTAAATTTGTCACTAATGAGAAAATGGTGGAGTAGTTTTTTGTTGTTTGCAAGGCTTCTTCTAAATAAAGCACTTTTTGCAGATTTTCTCAGCTACACCTAAAGGGCGTAAATTGGTCTTGGCTAAAACTGAATACATATTGAGTGATGCGTTCATTATTTTGACACAAAACTTAGCTTTTTTAATACATTAGTGATAAAATGGTTAATAACATTTTAGCACAGATTACTGTGGTAGACTCAAGTGGTATGCATGGTTTATAAAAAAAATAATAATTTTCTTATCACGAGATAACCCTTTTTTTATCACGAGCGATATTCATAAACACACATGTGAGATACATTGTAAATTGCTATTTTTCCATTCTCATTGGTAGTGATTTGAAAAAAATGTCTTATAATTATTATTCAGGAGTGTGAATAAAAGGTTTGGGCTTGATTCAGGTAGCCTCCCTCCTCGAGACGAGTTTACTTTGTAAATAGTTTAAAACCCCCTTCCCAATTATGACCCCTCATGTGAACCCGAAGAGAGTTTAAAATTTTTCACAAGTTAGTCGAAAGACTCACGATTTATATGTCAGTGTATCTATTTCCTAATTGATGTAGAGTTATATCGTAGATCTAGATGTGAGTATCATCAAGGTGTTGTATTCAAGTCATTAATAATGTAGGTTGAAGAAAGAATCTTCTAAAGCATTAAAATGAGTATAACTCCTCGCTGATTGGCTGTCGTGGTGTGAACCAATCAGAGTGTAGAACAAATCACTTGAAGAAAGTTGTAGTTTCATTTTTCACAATGAATTATCATTAGCCAACAAATTGCCTCTCATACATCAGTATACAAAAGTATATTGTGTATTACACACACTTTTGGTATTGAATGATTGAAATAAATAAATTTGAAACTTTAATTATTATTTAGAAGGATTCAACTTTTGTTGGTGATTAGATCCGATTTTGGACATGCCCTGATTTATTAAATAATACTTTCACTTTTCATTTATCAAGTCATGATTTATTACACAATAGATGGGTCGCATTACATTTGTGGCTTTTATTGCAAGTCAGAAAGCTAGTTGGATTTTGGAGACAAATTAAGGAATAGAAGAGGAAAAATCTAATACAGTACTAACTTGACAAGAATAAGGAAATGCAAAATCATTGAGAATTCAATAAAAAAAATAGGAAATACAGCGACCTATTCCATAATTTTCCTGTGTGACTTTTGGTTAGAAGTAGTTAATTACTTTCAAATTAATTTGTATATTCTCTTACATGGCGCCATTCAAGAAAATTCATATTTAACTGTAATATATACATGTAAAAATGAGAGGCAAAATATACATTTCGGGTATTTATGACTCAAAACAATGAATACAACTTTTGAAAACATATCTCAAAAAAATGGTCACCGTTCTCTGAATGTGTGCCTGAAAGGGGATTAGAATCTTTTCATCTAAATACATATTGAATTTGCAAATTTGACACAAAATCCTTCCAACAATCCCTTTGTGATGGGCAGGGAAGTAATGAAAAAATTTAGTGTGTGAATACTTGTGTGCGGAGAGGTAAATGAAAAGAGTGAATGCTGCATTCTGATTGGTTATTGAAAATCGTGATTTAAAAGAGATCGTTGGAGATTGGGAACACTCGCAACCACATAAAGAATGGTTGTTGAAAATTTCATTAAATCTGTCGTGTAGTTTCTGAGTTTATCTCTGATGAGTTTTCTTTACTAAACTCGAACACATAGAGTTGATAAAAAGTCATATTTCGCATTTTAATAGATTCATAATACAAGAGGAATATGATTAGAGCTACCTGGGAGGTGCGAACGTTTTTCGAAAATAAAAATCATTGTACGAAGCTTCTTTCAACACTGCGTGAAGTTGGCTGAGAATCATAGAGACGTTTTCTTTATTTCTGTTCAGGATGGTAGATATTTCATTTTCTCAAA
>JJOG01006424.1:0-16882 GCA_000715275.1 Gyrodactylus salaris
TAAAGCATTTTTATGTAGTTCCCAAATATTACTTCTATCTATCAAAATCTTTAGATTGTCGAGAAAATCCTGGTTTAAGTTTTGGCGCAAGTTCAAATTAATTTGAATACGATTTCCACAAAATTAATTTTGGCCTGTTTCCAACACCTAGAATAAATCTTTAATACACAGTTCCTCGCGAAATCCTGTCTAGATTACGATTGTGCGCGATCTAAAAGGAGTAAAATCAAGGAAGTCGGTTCAGATGGGATTTTTTTCCATATTAACTGTTTTGAATAGGAAGATTATTGTCCAAGGTTATTCGTGCAATTTTTCAACTTGACCTCTTTAATGAAACAACAAGATGATTCCTAGTGTGAATAAAATGTTAGCTTAAAGACGGTTGCTTCTTGATAATATAGAGTGAAGATTCGCACAGAAAGAGCCAATCATACTGAGAGATTCAAGATTTTCTACTTTTTCTAGAATCCCTTATCTGATCAGACTCTCTATATGAGCTTTAATGTGTCCATACTATCAAGAAGAGTTTACAATAAAGTCCCATGATTTAAGAACATTAGTTGAAAAAAAACCTGAATCTTTAAAAGTGCCAAAAATTGATCAATTTGACGTTTTAAACAAACAAATTATTTTAAATATTCATTGTTCTTGAATTTCTCAACATGATAAATCTTTTCGTAACGATCAAACATTTTCTAAGCAAATAAGGAAAATAACATGTGCTACAATCATATTATTACTTCTAATCTCTCTCTCTGGATGAAATCTTCATGAAATAACTTTTCGTTCCCATTAACAATTCCTACACACAATCATTTTGCTCAAATTGATGCAGATCTCACACTAATGAGTGTTGGGTTTGTTTGAAAAATTTAATAGATTTGTAGATGGAAAGACATGAAACCAAGCGATCTATATATTTTTCTTTGAATTGAGTTTCATAGCCGAGTCCAACTCTCTCCGAGTCCACATGAGGGGTTATAATAGAGGAGGAGGGTTTGAAACTATATACAAAGTAAAATCATTTCGACTTGAGAGTTGCAAGTCAAAATTTTCAATTATTTTACAATAAAAGGCATTTTTTCAATCTCAAAAATCACAATTCTACCTTTAAAAGGGAAATTTTGAATGAAAGGGATTCTCAACTAGATTATCGTCTCTTGATTTATATTCTGCTTCGTTTAGGTTTTCCCTTGTATACTGTGTGAAGGAGTGTGAATTTGTACGAAATTGATTAGAAGAATATCTTTTAAAGAACAGAAATTCATAATTAGATAATGAATCAAGATAAGATTATTGAAATCAGTATCCGAAGAAAACCCTGACCCGCGCAATTCAAATGTGTACTTAGTCTCATTTTTAAGCAAGACTCGTTTGGAATGAAAACTTGTAGCTCTTGGCCATTAAAAGAGGTCTGTTCGATCAAAATGGATATCTTTACAGCCATTAGGAGTCCTTCTGTTTAAATCTCAAGGTATTTTGGAATATTTATCTTGTGATAAATTTATGGGGGGGGGATTAATAACAGATTGACGGGCTTCGGGGTATTAATTACAGGTACAGTACTGAATTAATTGCTATGTAATATATCGTTTAATATTTCTCTAGTAAATAATTGAAGATTGATAATTTCTTGTTTATTGATTTCTTTATCACTCAGAA
This sequence comes from Gyrodactylus salaris, assembly GCA_000715275.1. Classification (NCBI taxonomy): domain Eukaryota; kingdom Metazoa; phylum Platyhelminthes; class Monogenea; order Gyrodactylidea; family Gyrodactylidae; genus Gyrodactylus; species Gyrodactylus salaris. The sequence goes on from JJOG01006424.1 coordinate 1,663, forward strand.
CTATGATTGCAAAGATGATTTTGATATTTTCTCAGAAACAATACTCGTAAACAAACTTACGTTCACTTAGTAATCAAGTTTTCAATCCTTCCCTGGATAACCAATCGATTTTCAAAGGCTCATAATTAGGGCTACCGTATGCATATTTTTCGAACATACATATGCACTTATTTTTGGTCGTTGAGTTGATTAAGAAAATATAAATTAAATTTTTGATTTCCAGTTCTAGGGTCAAAGAAACTTATTTTCACGAATTTTGTAAAATCAACTCACCAGATCAAGGAAAAATATTGTGAATTTGTACTTGTCAATCGAATCCAGAAATTGAGCCTTATAAGAAAAGAATGTTTTAATATTTAATTTTGAATCACTTCTTGGAAAAACTTCAAACTGAAAGCCATTAAAACTTAAAATTTATCACGCACTTTTTAGTTAATGTTACTTGCGAGTAGTATGTTAAACTAATAACATAAAAATACATAAAAATATGAGTGTTTTTAGTTTATAATCATTCCTCGTTTTCCAAATTGAAGTAAAGAATCTGTAGATACTGTATTTCGTACGTACTCTTCAGTGCAGGGTGGAAAAATGTGAACCTTTCAGTTGGTGAATAGAGGTTATTTTAAAAATGAATCAGAGATGACGCAATAGAGTAAGATGACAATTGCAATACACAATCACCCAACATGAGTTGAGGTTACAAAAGCTGAGCAATGCTGATGAACACGATTTCTGTTTTGAAGAGCATGGTAACAAAAATTGAGAAAAAAATACATTTTTATAGCTTTGAAGAAAAATCAATTGAATTTCAGAACAAATGCAATCGTCTTTTCAGAGTAATTAATTTATTCCAACATTTCAAGGTCAACAGGATGGCACCTGATTTGAAGAGCTCTGAAATCTAATGATTTGGTCAGGTTACTGCTTTTAGAAGATAACATGTACTAACTACAAACTGGTCAAGTTTTGATGCGGATTCAAAATTGTTTAAATTATGGTGCCGGCGGACTGACTCAAAATTCCTTTTAAAGTCAGTTGTTCATCCAAGAGAAATTGAATCTTAGCCAAAAAAATGCTAGGTTGAAACACTTAAAATCGGAAGATGCAAGATATGTCCGTACCCCAAAGACAGAAAAACTAGGCTGAATTGTGAAAAATGTAGCTAGAAATTTTGATAATACCGAAAAAGCAAATACTTGAAAAAAAATTCTGGGTAGAAAAATTCCCACATTTTTCATATTTGTTTTGACCATTTACAGAGCGAGAGTTAACTGAGAATATCAGGTCGTTTCCGAGTTATTTATTTTACTCTCTTCACGTTCACATTAGGGGTTATAATGGGGAAGCAATCATATTTAGGCTTTTTGAAATAATATTACGAGGAATCGTTTCAGATTGCTCAATTATAGAATGAAGAACTAATCTTTCGTGCGCTTTTAATCTATCCACTATGGTCGAAACTCTGATTTGTTAAAAATCAATATACAAATAATTTCAATACCGAAACATTCTGTTCAAGCAAATTATTCCTCTCCTAAAGATAATCAGATTGTTTGAAGAATATTCTCCGTTTAGATTTCGCTAATTTTTAACTAGATATCGCGCATCAGTCACATCTTCCTAACAAGAGGCTTTTAATTGAGAACGTTTCTTCTAAAGGATAGCATTTTTCATATAGTTCCCAAATATTACTCCCATCTCTCACAAAATCTTTAGATAGTCGAGAGAATCCCGGCTCAAGCTTTGGCGCAAGTACAAATTAATTCGAATACGATTTTCATACACAAAATATTTTGGCCTGTTTCCAACACCTAGAATGAATATTTAATACACAGTTCCTCGCGAAATCCTGTCTAGATTACGATTGTGCGCGATCTAAAAGGAGTAAAATCAAAAAGCAGTGCCCTACTCTACACCATCCCTCCAAAAGGGAGTGTACTTGAGAGTGTACAGAAAGTGCATTGGAGAGGGAATCCTTAATTAAATACAACTGGAATCTACCTGTTCCAGCTTACGTATCAGTTATTGTAAGTGTGCACATTTTTTGTATGTTGTAAACTTATTTCACCTTGGAGAATTAAAAATCAATTTCGAAGAAATTAAATGTTTCTACTATCAAAATAGCGTACTGGGAATTTTGATACATAAACAAATTGTATCTAGTGTTTCAATATTATTTCAATTCAAATTCAACTGTAAAATGTAATCTATTATAGTTACTGATAATGCACAGTTTCATTTGTAAGGTGAATACAATTTCTATTTCAAGAGAGTCCATCAACCCTTTTAAGACTGGGCTAAGAAGAAATAGCAGTACCAAAACCATTTTGGGATTAAATCTTAAACAGATGAAAATTTTGAGCAACCAAATGCCTTTCTTTGCATTTTTAAGAATTATCGAAATAAAGTTTTTTTAACAAAATATTCCCATGGGTTATTTTATTCTCTTTTTCTTCAAAATATGCTCTTGGAAACAGAAAAAAGGACATTAAAATACAGGACCTTATTCTTATTGTAAGCCACTATTGTAAAACACTTTGACCATGTATCAAAATATTTTCTAATGCAAAACTTGATTGGTACACCTTTAAGAAATGTTTAAAATCTTGCAATAGTGCTTATAATATAAAATTGGGTGAATTTTGGTGGAAGAGGGTAAACACAAACAATGAACAAACCTACATCTTCAACATACCTTCTCTCAAGCTGGACACAAATGGATTTCTCTTCACTCTATAGATTAGGAAGGAATTAGTTGAAAAAAAATGAAAAAGGGAAAAAATAAGAAATAACCTGATCATTCAATAGTTATATTTTATTTTCAATCTTGAAGTCATGATTTAAAAAAGAAAGTATAGTCATATTATTATAAAACGACCTCAAGTAATAACGACGGGTTTATGCATAAGAAGAAGGGTTAAAAGAGGCCGAGGCGCTTCTTATCGGTCTTGGACTTTTCCTTGATCCTGACCTCGTTGAGAACTCGATCGCCGAGAGTGTGATGATGGTGGAGGGGGACAAAGTTGCCTACAGTCAGTGGGACCATGGGGACGTCAATATTTAGCTCGGCCCAGGTTCTCTCCTCGGCGGTCCTTTCGGCTTCAAAGGCTCTCCTGTTGTTCTCTAGCTCTTCGGTCTCAGTGAGAATCTCTCTCTCTAGCCGTTCGAGTTCCTCACGGCGTTCTTGGCCCTTCTGATCCATGATCCGATAGCGATCGTCAACCTGGTAAAAAATTGATTTAAGACCGTTTTTTGGTAAGAAAAAGCACATTTTAGGAATAGTTATTGGATAGCCAAGAAAAGGACTTGATAAGGATTGTTTTTGAATATCTTAACCCAGGTAAACCACTTGGGACGTTAAGAAAAAGTCGAAAATACTACTAGAAAAATGCATCCATAAAACTCAAAATTTGTCACATTTCATTGACTTAGGAATTTAAGAATATTTGAAAATAATGCACTGTTCTCCGAGAAGACTGAGTTGAAATATTTTTCTCAACTTTTCAAGATATTTTCAAAAAAATCTTAGAGCAAATATTTTTCTCGAATTTACCTCACTCATTATTCTGAAGTTAAAGTTAATGCAGAAACCCATTGATGAGATGTTTTTCAATTTATTTGATTGATGTACCCATGGAAATTTTGAAAACAATCTCATTTTCAGGCAGTGGGGCCAAAAAAAATCTACTTTTCCTTGGTTTTGAAAAATAAAAAAAACTTGAGATGACCATTTAAATTCACAAAATTTGATTACCAAAAATGTGAAAAATTCCTTTCAACAATCAAACTCTTGAGATTATTCAGAAAAGAAGGATAACAAGAATTGACCCTAGAAAGAGAGAAACGTTATTTACACTCCAAAAGAAGTGCCAACATTCATTGCTATTTCAATCCTTGAGATAACTACGCAGTTGTAGGGAAATGAAAAAAAAACCCCGAGATGTTGAGGTCAGAGTGACTAGGTTGGAATTACTTTTTGATGAAAGACTGCTGTCAGGCTGTCCTCCATCTGTTTAATCTTCCTCATGTGCTCCTTGCGCTCCTTGTCCAGCGTGAGCATGGGATCTTCACTTTCGGTAATGACAAAGTCACTTGACTTGGCAATGTCCTTGAGGCGATCGGAGCGGTACTTTGAGTAATGGGTGTTGTGAGTGTTGTCTATTAGACTCTAGAGTGGGTTTTATGTGAAATATTAATTATAGGCCCATCAATAATTGGGGGGTAACATAAACATGCATATTTTCAATATTTTTAATTCAACATCTGATGAATCGTTGGAGGGTGAGCCAAAAAAATCATCTGGGTACATGAAATAAACCTTGATTTTGTGATTTGATAGCTCTTAACCCTTTAAGACTCGACCCTACAATTTAATGATAATTCCTATTTTTTTAAAGTTAACTAGGCTGAAAAATTAAATTTTAAGAACTTTTCGGTTATGAGAATTTTTCCTAAAATATTCAGTTTGGGAGATATTCACGTTTTCTTCGAAGATAAATGAGGTATTTTGCCTCTTTCAATAGAATACAGTCAATAAAATAGAATAAGTATGTCCTGTTTCATGTTATTCAAACACATTTACATACTTGTGCGAATTTCAAGTCTTCTACAACGTAAGATGAGGAAAATAGCAAATCTTCGTAGTAAAAAGAATCAGCTATAAGTATGGTCAGTTCAAAAAGTTTACGAAAAACACTGTTGAGTCCTAGCTAATTTTATGTTTTCTTAAAATTGACTTGAAACTAAGAAAATCGATGCGAATATCAAAGAACTTGTCTGATTGAAAATTCGAATTTCGCACGGATACGTAATGAAATTAACGTGATATTTAGATGAAAATTCAGGACAATATTCTACTGAGACTTGTTTTAGAAGTCGGACCAAATAACGAGTGTTTGTTTCAGTCTTGTTTGAGATACTGTAATAAATAAAATGCTCAAGTGTCATCAATTGGACAGAAAAGTGCCTTCTTGGAAGCAGCTTGGACAGAGAAGGGAGGATTAATGTATTGAACAAACTTTACATTTTCTTGGGTGTCAACAAAATCGATAACAGAAAATTCTTCCCAACACCGATTCACATGCTCTTTGAAAACGAGATGAAGCGTGAAAAAATGTACTTTTAATCAGGGGTAAAAATACGTTATTTATCGTTAACATAAACCTTTTCAAATCACAATTTATCTCAAATGAGAAAAGATTACATCTGTTCAAAACTAATACTTTGAAGAAAAACTGGTTACAGACACATTTCATTTTATCATAGAAATTATTTCGATAATGCTTTGATAGATAAAACTGACTCAGAGCTAAAACAACTGATCCGGGTTCAAGTTAAAATACAATAGATCATTTAATACTCACCTGGGTGTGAACCCCGAGAACGAGTTCGCGCAAGAGTACGAAATCGCTAAACTCTGGATTCTCAATTTCAACATGACCCCAGGGATAGGTCCGGGCTAGGACCTTTTTGCCAGCTGCATTGGTGATTGTCGAAGAGGACCCAATCACAGAAAACGGACCATTCCTATCCACAATGCCGGATTTAAAGGCCTTCTTCTCGTTCTCACCTTGAAGAGACTCATCGAGGAGAGGGAACTCGTAGAGTCTGATGCCATGGTCCTTCAAAGAGGCCTGAATATTCTTCTTAAACTGCATCGACTCCTCTTTCGTGAGAGTGTCCGATTTGCCGATTACTGGGATAATGTTGACCTTTTCCTGAATTTTCTTCAGAAAGATTATATCCAGCTCCCGTAGAGAATGCCCAGTGGGTTGAATGAAATAGAGACAAGCGTGAATTCGCTGATCAGAAATTTCCGTGTGACTTCTATTGATTCGGCTTTCATCACGCATGTAGTCGTCAAACTTTCCTTGTACATGTTCGAGAATCTTATTCCAGTTGGCGGAGTTGTCTATGCAATCCCCGAAGCCAGGAGTGTCGATCAGAGTCAATTTGAGGTTGATTCCATTCTCTTTGAGTATAGCGGTATTTGAGCAAATACTCAGCGTCTTGCCGATCCTTTTGGAGATGGGGTTGACGACTTCGCCATAAAAGTCCCCGGAGAGAAATGAGTTGATAAAGGTCGACTTTCCGAGGCCAGATTGGCCAACAACCATGATGTTAAGGACGAAGCCTCTTCGGACGGCTTTGCGATAAATCTAAATGAAAATTTTTATTATTCCATATTACAAAAAGTTGTGAGAGTCACTAACCTGATTTGGAAGATTTGAGTATCCTATGAAAGTCTCGGACGAAGATGTGGATTTGTTGGAATCAGCTGTCATTGAGAATTTACTTTCGTTTATCTTATCGGTATTTAGCTCGAGAAAATTAGATCTGGCCGACTCGACATTTCTTCGATAAACAGTGTTCTGGTAGTTTGTTGAAGTGGCATAGGTCGCAGTAGCCTAATTTAATATTAAGATAAATTAACTGACCATTATTCGATAGAGTTTTGAATAAAAATTTTTATTTCAAAAATATAGATTTAAACACCTAATTCCGAGTGAAGAATGATTTCACAACTTTTGAGCAGACAGTTCAAATTGCTGAAAATTCTTAATTTCTTAATAAGATGATTTCAAAACTAAACACTTTTCTCAAGATCAATCCTATAATCAGGAAAGAAGTAGCATACAAGAGCCAGAATCCCTTAATCAAATACTATCCAGTTACTTATCTCACAGTGCTTTTTGGAGCTGGATGTTTTGCTATGATTTCGTACTCGATCTATTCAGCTCTTTACTCACCCGAGAACCATATAATGCACTGGGATCAGGAAAGCAGACAGGAGCATTACAAGAAAGCTAACTATAACCCATACTTCAAGAGACCCGTTTTTGATAAGAAACCTCCTGTGATGATGAATTCTAAAGGAGAACTGGAATTTCTTGAAGAAGAGAAATATTAGATTCGATTAAATAGATAGACTTGACAAATAAAGTTAATTTTACTCTTAATCAGTTATTTTGAGTTAATTCTGAAATGTTCTCAGGGGCACACCTCGATAAATAAAATAATTCTAACATATGAATTTTTCCTACATATAAGGGTTTACTTTTATTGAGTTTAAGAGTTTTAGGACAATGATTACATAATCCTCATGACAATGATGTGTTTTTAGGTTAGTAGTAGGAGTTATAGGATTTTCTCATTAAATGCATTCAAAACGTATATGATTAAATTAAGCCTTTATTAACAGAATTATTGAGTTGCCTTAGACTTTCTTTTGATCTCAACTGCGAGTTGATCAAGAGCCTTACGACCAGCTGAAGTTAGCTCTCTTCCTCCCTTCTTTGAGATAGTAACGTAGCCAATCTCTTGGAGCTTCTGAACAGCCTTTCTAAGGACATTTGTGTGGGCTAAGGCATGGTGACTAGGAGTGTTTCCATTTCTCTTATTCCTTCCAAAAGCCTTTGAAAGACCACCAAGACCGGATGGACGAATGTAAAGACGTCTGAGTATGGCAGCGCATCTAACAAAGAACCAATCTGGGTCATAAGGTCCGAGCTCATTGGCAGCGCTGAGCTTAACGATGTCAGCCCATTCAGGTTGCTTAACAGTACCGAGTCTGAATCAATAAAGAGAGATTTTTCTTACTTTTTGAGATAGTGGGAAACACCGACAACAAAAAGATGTGGGTTAATATCCTTAACTGATGTAGGAGCCTTGAGAAGTTAAAAAGAGACGAACATACCATGTGAGATAGTGTGCAATCCAAATAAGTGACTTTATTAAAACAAGAATTAAAACTCGCCACTATGTTTTAAATTCGAACATTTACTTGAGAGGCAATTTAATTTTAAACTCATCTAATCGTCCTTTTTTCAAGCACCTTGAATATGATGATTAATCCTAACTATGCATTTGACAATTGGATTTGAGGAATTTCTTAGTTTGTCACGAAAAATTCAGATTTAGGAATTTTGACTCCCAATTTAACTTTGACCGGTTACCGTCCTCCCAGAAAGGACCTTTCGCCAAATATTTATATTTATATCAGCTATAAACTTATCAATATAGGGCGATACTTTTGAGAATAGAAGTGTGTAATTTTTCAAAATATTGGTATAAATGGATTATTGTTTTGTTAAATCATGAGGAAATAGGAAATCGTTGTTAACAATAACAGGAAGGATTCCTTCCGAAGGAATATATTACTGACCTTTTTTAGCTTTTAAAATCTAATATGTGTCCTGCTCAATCTTTTTAGGTTGGAGTTTTTCATCCGTTGCAGTGAATTAAAATCTTGTGTCGTAACACCGTTATGGGAGGCCCTTCCCAGGGAGGGACCATCTGAATTTTTGAGATGTAGTCTCATAAGTTATGAGTCATAACGAAGATTATTCAGCGACACCATAGCGGGAATAGGATTGCTTAGTAAGCTTGAAGTGCTGTTCAAATCCAAGTCAGTTGTTGTGGGTAATGATTACCCGGTAATCCTAAGATCATTAAAGTGGTCTGTGATAAGCGGATCGCATATTGATAGGAGGGTCCAAAGCACATTATTATTTTTCTCTGTCCAGGGATAGACCAAGTTCTATCAGTGCCTATTTGGTGCAGGACAGTTCATTTGTAGTGCTTCCAATACTAAACTTTTTATATCGTTTGTTACAGGAATGTTATGAAAAATCAATGTCTTTTGCCAATCCAGTCTCATTGATAGATTCCTGATAAAATCTTGGATTGAATCCGGTGGATTCAAGGCTTTACTTCTGAGAGACAAGTGTTACTTCAAAGCAGTATACCAGTTTTTGTAGAAAAATAAGTCCTTTTATTCACATTAAACATCACAAAGTAGAAATAATCAAACTTTGATTTATAAACGATTCAAATCAGATTAAAATTGACAAGTCTAGAAAAAAGGACGCAATCTTGATAAATACTCCATTTTTACAAGAATATTTTCCTATAAAAAGAGAATATTTTTAGCAGCCCTGATCATGACGTCATGCAGAGTGATCAGTGATCACATGACGATTTTTATCGATTCAATGTAGACAAATGAATACAATTACTACATTTAATGAAACAATCTCATTGGTTGATGGGTTCAAAAAGAAGGAAAAACACTTGAGGAGATTTTAACCTGTACCCTTAAAATGACGCATTCACTGCTCTATTGAATATTTGAAATAAAGTATTACACGATTACTCTCTAGAAAAATGTACGAGAAACTCGTTAAGAGTTCTTTAGGTGTAGTACAACTTGTACAGTACATGTCAACTTGTCATATATTTCACTTGTTTCATGTTCATGTCATTCATTACGTGAAAGACCACCTGTAGAAGTTGAGACTTGAAATGTTGATGAAAATTTTGTTTATATTCCTCTTAATAAGTTTCGTCTTTGTCCAGGAACTCTCCGGGACATGGTTCCGGTTTAAAAGACCCCGGAGTCCGCCGAAAAAGAAGGAAATCCCTAGAGAGCCCATTGCAGTGAATAACCAAGCCCAATCAACGTCTGGTTATCCCAATATGATGCAGAGAAATGCACAGAATTCTTATGGTAATGTGAGCTCAACATTGTCTACTTATGAGTAGTTATTTAATTTATATTTTAAAAGGGTAATTTCGTCGGTGTCCTACAACCAGGTCAGGACTTATCTCAACAATTGAATCAAATGTCAAACCAAAACCAACAGATTTCCTGCATGCAGCAAACTAGCCTTCCAACATTTTACTGAGAAAAAAATATTATTTTGTAAATAAACCCATTTATTTCTAGAGTCAGCATATATTATTTCATACAAACTTTGAGAAGAAAAACATGATTTACTCTCAAGAAATACACGCTACAGGATAGTAGAAGAGAAAATCATACATTGGTTGATGAGAAAATTATTCTTTTTCACTTGCATACAATCTCTGAGTTCATCTAGGTTCATCAGAGCGTCAAGAGTAAGAGTTCGAAGTGTATAAGGTTGTACGCAAGAGAAATTCACACAAAGCCATCATCTGTCTCTCTTGCTTAAACTAAATATATTTGATAACATTTATAAAAATCAGTTTTACACAGCAATCAAAGCACAAACATGGACTATATGACAACTGAAGGGACCGTAGTTAAATTGGCACCGCCGCACGACTTCAACTCCGCTCAGACGATAGCTCAAGACTTGATTCCGAACATCAACGGAATTCTAAATACAGTACACAGCGTGGGCGGGGATGGAAGCTACGTGTATCGCGACGGTAATTGGCAATATCAACCGCAGTTGAATTCCTTCTACTTTCACAACTCGGCGATGAACGCCGCGAATCAGCAGAAGAACGAACAGCGAATCCCGGCTAGTCAGATGCACGCAAGAATGGCGCAAAATGCTGGCCAAGGCGGCTCGCCTATGGCAAACGCTCAACACCAGCAGCAGCAACAACAGCAAAATCCCGGCTTTTCGAGGAATTTCAATCAAAATTCTCAAAACTCGCAATGGTCAAGAACCGGTTGATGCCCGCCGGGCTAGGTAACATTAGCAGATTGTTACGAAAATTAGGTCCGACTTTTTTTAAAGATGACTATCCCCACTGAAAATTAATTTAGAAATTCTTATTATAAATAAATAAATACATTTAATTATAATTTTTGACATTTTCTCACCGAAACTGGAGCTAAAAAATCCCAAAACTTTTGTGCTTTAGAGTATAATTTGATTTCTTTTATTTAAAAGAGCTGTACAGTTTCCGAATATTTCTTCAAGACGAGAAATGTACTTTTGTGTGAAGTCAAAAAATTCTTGGCTTAAAAGTTGGTAATCGTTTTAAATCAAATTTTGCAGAAAACCTGAAATAATCTTGCATCAAAAAATATTAAAATTATATTTCGATTAAAAAACGATCAGATCCGATTTGATCTTTCTCATTATGTAACCTTGAATATTTCGAAAAGAAAGCTTTCTAGAAAATAAGACTTAAATCTTTTTCTACTAACAGCATGACTAATTTATTAATTTCTCGATGTGGTCTCAAACAGTTTCTTCAGTCATGACCGCACCAGCTACCCTGTCATTACTCACAGATTCTTCGGTGGCATTTGAAGAAGGCTTCACTGAACAGTAAATGGCATTTGACTTTTCCTTGAATGAATCCGACATTTAGGCGAAACCCCTTCTGTACGTAGCAACTTGGTCTAGTTCAGACCCACCAATATCGGTACTCAGTTTACGATGCTGCTTGTGCTGATGGCCTGAAAGGAATTCGATTTATTGCTAAAGTCTACTTGCAAGTATCTTATGAATGTGAAAAATAGTACTCACCTGATGTGCTATGAAGCATTGTAGTAGCCAAAAGAAGAGTTGAAAATAATGAAGACCTTTTTGTTTACCGGGGTCTTGATTCTTACCAAACTCGTAGGGAATTCCTACAACAAAGCACATTTGAAATAGCCAAATGAAGCAAGAAACGTCTCATCTGTGTTATATTCAACTTGCATCTGCCTAACAAATAAACATGGGGTGTTGATGTGTGTGTTGGAGCATTTCTATTGGCTGACAGTTTTGATTGGTTCTCACTGCACGAAATTTCCAATCACTAATTGTACCTTAATTAGCTAATGAGTTCCCTAATAACGATAAACTTTATTGCAAACTTTGATAAGACACTCAGGTAATAGATTAGGGTCTGAAAATACTTATTGTAATACAGATTTAAGAAATACTGAGTCAGAGTTTATTTTAAAGGATAACTCGTGTATCTACTCACGAGTAGACACGTTATTTTATTAAATACTTTACACACGTGATATTCTTAAATCTACTGTATTGACCATTAACCCTAGTTCTGCATATTATACATCCGTATAGCGCATTAGGTAATTCATTAAAAATTAATTTCGATAGCTACTTACGCGTAGGTAATTCCAAGAAATTAATATTTAAAATAATGGGTGTATTTTATTTTGTGACCTTAGACCACAAAAGTTGTCACATCTTCAACGTTTTCTTCCTTGGCTTCATTTTCACCTGTGCAGAAGAGTTCTTTAAATTCTTGTTTAAAGTTATCAGAAATATTTTCCAAGTCCCTTTCGAATAATTTAAGAACGATTTCTTCAATATCAGAATTCCATTCGTAGTTGTCAATGCCTTTAGTGTGGCCATGTCCCCAGTGGGGACCGTGATGATAATGATGACCTGTAATAAAATTTATTATTATTCATGTGCTAGAAACTCATCTTGAGAAGTAACTCACCTTTTCTGCTTTTGACCATTGATTTAGCCAAGAGAAGGATGGGAAATAACAGAGTTATCATGCTTGCTTTCTAAATTACATCTGTAGTACTCAATAAATACTAACACCATATGAAATTCCACAATTGTACAAGGAATCTTTACAATATTTCGAATAACACAGTTGATACTTTTTGTATTAAAAATCCTTTTAGATCAAGAGTTTGATATTTGATTTTAATTTAACTCAATGTTTTAATCAATACTGATACAATAGAATAGCCCAAGAAACAAAATGCAATCTTGTATTTTAATTTTATTCAAAGTTAGCATTTTGGTAGCAAGAAACGATGAGCATTTTGAATTTCAGTTTCCTTTATAAAAAATTGGCGAATCTTAAGCAAAAAAGTTTTTCAATGAAAGTTGTAATAATTTTTAATTTATTAAGAGCTAAAAATGCTATTGATTTTTTATGACATCTGTAGTATAATTCTCTGACTTATAAATGAACTCTATTACCTGGCCAAGGCGTGGGTTTGTCTAATCCGATCCGCTCAGGATTGAATCTTGATACGAGAAAATCCTATCCATCTCATTTATCCTCATTGTCTGAGAGTCTGAATCAGCAGACTCACTCTCTACTTCATCCAGGGAAATATCAAGGATTTCTAGAAGCTCCTCATTTTCTATTTCACTCAGCGGAAGTTCTAGTAATTGATAAAAATCATTCTAGATACTACTTTTAAGTATATATTAAAAACTTAGTAAATTGCAAAAAATAAGAGTGTCTGAGAGTGTCTAACAAAAGAGAATTATTTTCAGAGGTAAAAATTAAATTAAGACGTAATATGGACAGAATGGTAACATATCAGAAGACTTCATAATTTTTTAAAAGGTCACCATCCAGAAAACGCACGATATATTTTGTTTGATAAAAACTTTTTTTTTCGTTTTATAGAAGTGATCGACTTTTAAAATTTCAACCCGCGACTCTTTTCTCAATTAATCATAAATACCAAATTAAAATGAATCTTATCAAAGAGCAGATGTGTTTCAGAGAAGATTTTAAATATCTCTCAACACAAAAGATATCTTGAAAATGAAATGATTGAGATTACCAGATGCGATCTAGTCCTCAAGTATTTGAGCAATTCCAGCAAAGAATCTTGAGCGATCCTCGTAAATAGGTTGCATTTCCAACGTTTCATTAACTTATCATTGATTTTTATACTTTCGAATCCCACAGAATAAGGACGAAGTCTGTGGCAATGGTTAGAGGTGCCGTCATTTTGAAGCTAGAATACCGACCCAGTATAGAATAATGGGAGACAAGTTGAAAAGTTTCTTTAGCTAGAACAGTTTTTCAAACGTTATTGAAATAACTCAAGGGAAAATTAAATACTGGCCCATAGTGGATTAGATGTAAACCGTCTAGTCCCGTTGTGAAACTAGTGTTACGAGGGATTATTAAATTATGCATCATCTCTTAAACCCCTGAAAGTTGATACAGGTACCCAGTTGTGAGATAGTGTTGTTAGATTGGAATAAAATATCTCTTTTTAACCATTTAACCATGGAAATTGTGAAAATAGTCCCCAAATAGTCCATTGAAAGGAGAAAAATACCAAAAAGGCCATTTCTAAATATCCTACCGAGAGGGCTAAGCAAATTTTAACAACTTTTTCTGAATGATTAAATCTCAATCTGCATGTACTATTTAAATATTTTATCAGCCCAGACGTGAAAAAGTCAAAAGTGGTATTTCTTACGAGTATTATTCTCGTAAAAGATCCATAATCCTGTCAAGAAATGGACAGTCTTGTTACCTTTTAAGGAGATTATCACATGCGTTAAGCCTGTCCATTTTTGTATCCCAGGGTATGAGGGATCCAATAATCAAGCTTACTGAAATCTAATCTCCGGAATCTGTTGAATCATCGTTGTGCGAACATTGACCGCGTCATCTCCGAGTTTTTCATGACAAAAATTATTTCATGGTACTTTCAGAGCCTTATTACATGGGAAAAAACATTCTGTGTAAAAGAGGTCAAAAATCACATTTTATCAGATCTGAGTCTTTTTTCTTTGATCGAAAGATAATTATTTCAGGTTTTCTATAAAATTTGAATTGAAAAAAGATTGCTTACTTTTGAAAATATTTTTTTCAAAAATTGACGGAACAAAAAAAATATTTTCTCGTCCGCTAAATCTCGAAAAAAACAATCTCACATTCTTGAACACGTCGAAGGAAGCGTTGTTGTTAGGGGATTATTTTGTAAAATAATTTTAATCTAGCAAATTACCAATTTCCCCCAATCTCTACTCATAAGTAAAGGTACTTACCCTGAGCAAATCTAGTAATAATCACAGTGCAAAGAGCCAAGAGGACACACTTCCATTTGATCATTCATACACTCCCCTCTCGAATGAAATAGGTAAATAATGATCATGATGGAATATATTTATACCCTATTCATCCTATCGAGATAAAGATGAAGCACGTGTTCGGCTAATAAAAATAAGTTGTTGAAGGTTTATTAGATTCTCAAACTCCATCAATCATAGACGAAATTGCTAAATAATTGTAATCAATTTTTCAACATTAAAGAAAAAAGTTATTCCTTATTAAAAATAACTTTTGTACTGTATTTATTTTCTTATGGAAAATATGAACAAATGAAGCATGTCATGTGGTAGAATGCTTTATTTGCTTTCTAAGAATAGTCTAAATCGTGTTTTGCAAGAGTGTAAAAAAGGCGGCAGAGATTTTAATTACAAATCTGTCTTTAAAATAGCATTTTATTGCCGTTCAGGACATATTTTATTTTCAAGTGAAAGTTTCACCTACTACAAAGTAGTAGATCAGAGTGGGTGATTTTTGTTAAAGTTTAGTTTGAAATAGCAAATTTCATTAGAAAGCAAATTTAGATAAAGTGAATTTCATCAATAACCAGACATATACGTTTCGTCCTTATTTGGACTCTTCAGTATGCCATAGGTGGGAATTGAACCCGCAACCAGCACCTTGGCGAGCCAATGCACTAGCCACTGATCCAACT